>JAMKCH010026221.1:0-18967 GCA_023653785.1 Ophioderma brevispina
TTGCTCAAGTTGGTGTACTGCCCAACACCAGGCGTTGCTACTCCCCAAAAAGACCGCCAAGGCCAAGTAAGACCATGGCTTTCAAAACAAACGGCTCTTTTCAGAGCCACCAAACTTCAAAGAGAGTAGATTGTTTGACAGTCCAACCTGACACGTAATCATAGGCAAATGTGAGATAAAGAATAAATAAAAACAAAAGTAATCATAAAATTATGTATAATGGTTTTGGTACAATGAAATAGCCAATCAAGAAGACTCTTAAGAGATGTACATTTTACACGTAGGTAAGCCAGACAATTTTGACAAGCAGTGTTTTAGTAAAACAAAGCAACAGCCACGACGCCAGAGTCAGATTTATTAAGCAAACTTACGCAAGTACAGTGAAGTTAAACGAAAATTGGGAAACGCCAAGGAGTTTTTAAAGAGAACAAAAAGAACAAAAACATATTTTATACAAACACAGACGGACTATAATGTAGACAGCTCCATTTATAGGCAGTAATTATATATTATCGTGTTTCGTGAATTTTTCATTCACTCTTATTATTTATTTTCTTGGATTTTTTGATATTCTGTCAATCTAACGGTTATCAAAGACGGCCCTCCTAAAGTATATTGTCTTTTGCTGAATAAATAAAATCTGTTGCATACTTGCACATTTAAGTTCGGATTATTCTCCACTATCTGATGATTACGTACTTTTAAACACATCCTAAAAACCTTATGGGAATATTGTCTCCAAATCTCAATCCTTATTTCGTAAACTATCAGTATCCCTGCTAAATCAATTTAACCATTTTAACACCTATTTCAACGACATTTACAAACATTCATTCACTTTCATTACCAGCCCAACAACATTATTCATATACAGGTATTGGGCTATGTACCATACAGCTAATTATATAAAATGCAAATGTAAGGTGGGGAGGGGGGGGGATTCTGTGTAATTGAACACTACAAGACACTCGGGACATATTCTCATTTTGGAAGATTTGGTGGCTCTGAAAAGAGCCGTTTGGTTTGAAGCAATACTTTTAACTTCGTCTTCGGTGGCCGCTTTCTTTGCTTCGCGGCTTTTCGTTCGTTTCTGTCTTCGTCGGTTGCTGCCTTCTTCCTTGGTTTTACAGTCTTTTTGGGCGTCGCTTTCTTGCTGGCTTTTTTGACCGTCTTCTTAGGTTTCGTAGTTTTCTTGGTTGTTTTTCTTGGGCCACTTCTTACCTTGGCTGCTTCCTTTTTAGCTTTTAACTTTGCGGCCTTCTTGCCTGGCTGCCTCTCTTTTTTCCTTCTGCTTCTCTGCTACCTTACTTAGCCTTCTTGCGGCTAATGCCTTTGCCTTTTTTGCCTTTTCTTTTCTCTGCATCAGATTTCTTGGTGCCTATTTTGAAGGATCCACTGGCACCCTTCCCTGTGACCTGCACCAGGGTTCCCTTGGCTACACCGGACTTGAGAGCGTTCTTGATGTGAGTGTTAAGCTTGTCGACGTCGCACTTGTAGTTGGCGGCGATATACTTTTGGTCGCTGGCAGAGAGAACCCTTCTTCTCTTTCAAGGCACTCACAGCTTCGGTGCACCATCTCTCGGGACAAGACGGGTGAGCTCGCGGCTTGGCAGTATTCTTCAAAGTTTTCTTCTTAGGAGACGCCAATGACTTACAAACGTCTATCTACTATATGCACGTAAGAAATACAAATCAGAAATAACCAACCCCGACCTTCAGCGCGGTTCGGCTTTCAACCTGTTTTTGCGGACTTGTGGCCCTCACCGGATTCGTTGGGGGCCGTAGCTGTTTATTTAATCCCATTTCCCACAACAAGTAAGTTGTTTCTTCATGGCTCATCAAACTGAACATTTTTCTTTTGCCAACATGTACATTTTTTTTTTTTCATCCAAACGATACTAGTCACAAGTGGGAAGTCGGGCCAGCTAACATTTCTAGCGGTACTCTTCTCGGATTTTTTTTTTTCTGCTGTGACTGAATCAAACCACGAAATTTATAATTTAATAGTATAAAATTCGTATGTGTTTCTTAGTTTTCTCCTACTTTTTGCTCAGTAACGCTGCAAGATTTTCATGATGAATTGCTGTTGATTGTCAAAGTTCCCAACCATCATCTACAAAAGAGAAGCTCGATTCGCTCCAAAAGAAAGCGATCAAAGCAATTTTTTAAAGCTCACAGGAGAGGCGTAATGAAACCCGCCCAATCGGCCGACTATGTCAAAATACATAAAATCCATCCCATTTGCGATAGCATGTGTAACATCAATGAACGTTGATCTCAGCTCTTATCTTTCCAGCATTTTCTTTACTTCGTTTATAAATTTCCCCCCAATGTATTTGGGTGTTTTGTTTGTCATATGCATATTATTCAATTTGAATACAAGGAACGTACTGAGCTTTTCACATTGCCTTTTTCTACCCGTTTACCCCGTTTATGTATTAGGAGACCCACGGCAACCCATTGTTCAAATCGTTCATTTCCAATTCACTTTAATTGTCTCAGAACATGTGTGTCATATGAACAAAGACAAATCATAATGACACATAACCAGTCTTTTAACCCGAGTCGTTAATGACTTTGTTTTTTGTTTTGTTGTATGTATGGTGTTGTTTTCTTTTCGCATTGCTTATTGGAGGAGGGTGGGGTACAATGACACCGACTATTTATCTCTCTTTTGCAATTGTGGTGCTCTGAAAAGACCCGTTTGTTGGCTGGGCAATTTCCACTATGCCCGTTTCGCCCGGTAATGCGGCGTGCTAGCTGGATAAGTCCTAGGCATTATGGTGACACGTTTGTGCCGTGGATGTCGCACAGTTTGGGGTCTTCGAACAGACCGACAAGGTAGGCTTCGCTTGCTTCCTGAGGGGCCATTACGGCAGAGCATTGAAAGCGCAGTTCGGTCTTAATGTCTTGAGCAATTTCACGAACTTCGACCGCTGGAAGGGTAACTTGCGTAAGAGGAGCTCTGTACTCTTCTGGTAACGGCGAATCTCACGTAGAGCACGGTACCAGGTCTGTAACGATGAAGGTTTCCTTCACGCCACCGGTAGCCGAAGCTGATTTCCCGAGCCCTTTGTTATCCACTGCTTGGCGAGAGCCTTTCCTTCCTCCGTGTAAACTTACGAGCTTTCTGTTTTGTACGAGCCATTTTCAAATATATTCAACTGAATTAACGATTAACTTTGAATGAATTTTTTCGCAGTATCTGCGCTCTATTTAGATACGCCTCGGTGGCCACGCTTCTTGAGTACGGGTTGTGATTGGTCGCCTTAGAGCGTATCGAATAAGTACCATTCAAGATTGGCGTGCAATTGGTCCATGGCGAATTGCAATATTAACTATCAACACTGGTTGCAGAATATGTTATATTTTACATTTCGTATAAGTACTTTTACTAAAGGATGTTACTACTAATTACTCCTTTAAAAAAGCAAAAAAAAAAAGCACTGCTCCAACATGTTTTATTCGAATTCTTGTCGACTATTTAGACTTAGAAGGTAAAATTGATGTCAAATGGAAGCTGTGAATTTTTGCATTATATAGGGTAGAAAAAGCGGCCATATTTGTAATTTAGCGAAACAAAATCGTAGGAACTACATGCCTTGAGAAGGGTACTTGTCGAAGTGGATTTTCAGACTTTATTTATTTGGTGTCATCATCAGAACATCAACCACATAAATCGAGATAAAATAACAATAACCCTATCCGTACTTTAAGGAGAACAACCTTGTGTAATAGAAATCCACATATAGGCATTTGGGCAACTCACACACTTTACTAGTTACATTTAGGCACCACAGTCATATTATTAAATTGTTTATAATCCCTGTTCGCCATTAAAAGTTAATACTCAATTTTCGGCAACCTTTTAAATTAAATATGCCTAATATGTTTTGTAATTCCCCCGTTCTTTTTGTTTATTCTTCGTGTTTCTTTTGCTCATTTTCCGGGGTTCTGCTGTCATTGGATATAGTTCAACTGAAATCGTATAGAGACATATTACGCATTGCTTGTTAAAAATTGCTGTTTTGTACATTCTTTTTGCATATGAATATATTGCAATTCCATCTTTGTTTTTTTTATGTTTGCAACAGCTTTGCTTCTTGTAATGTAAACCGTTGTGATATAGTTCAAACATTTGATTGAGCATGGTACTAGCACGATCGCTTATTTCCTATGTTTCCATATTAAAACACAGGTTACATCTAATCAGTGTTACTACAAAACGTGGTAATTAAGTTACTCTACCAATTTTCTTATAAAACTTTTATGACTTATACTACGGTGTCATTTCTCTTTTTTGAAGATAAGGTGGCTCGTTGAAAAGAAGGGCCGTTTATATATATTGTTTAACTGCAGGTTTTCAAAGCACCTAACCACCAAAGCCGTAAAGAGTGCGACCCTGACGTTTCCGTGCATACCAACGTCCATGGCAATGACCGTTTTCCTTTTAGCGTGCTCGCATTATGTGACAGCATCACGAACGACGTTCTCAAGGAAGACTTTCAAAACACCACGAGTCTCTTCGTAGATGAGACCGGAGAAATTCGCTTAACGCCACCACGACGAGCCAGACGGCGAATAGCTGGTTTAGTTATACCCTGGATGTTATCACGCAAAACTTTGCGGTGACGCTTAGCGCCTCCCTTTCCAAGTCCTTTTCCGCCTTTGCCACGTCCAGACATTATTACTTTCTCTTTACTCAGCGATTGACGATAATAACCTTGACCGGCTTGACCGCTATATACCCTCTCTTTGCGGACCTCCGAGAAATTTTGTACACGTCGAAGAGGGCGTTTCAGCAACTCCTCTCCATAATGATATTCGCTACGCCCTTAGTAGAGCGCAACGTTAGCGTTAAAATTTAATTTAGTACAGAGCTTGTTTATGCACGCCAAACTTCTCTCAGGTTTTACACTTTGCAGATCGCCCAGAAACATCAAAAAAAAAAAAAAAAAAAAATCAAGTGAAGTAAAACATATTAATGATCACATGTTATGTTAATAATATTGAACTTGGGCAAAATCTTAAAAGCTGTTATCACAGCAATAAATGTGTTCATTTTAAGCGAGATTTTTCTTTCGCAATTGACACAAGGCAGCATGCACGCATCGAGTTTTTTTTTTTCTTGCAAGGCAGATTGGCTACCAATATTAGCCTCATTTGTTTGTTTGTGAACAACAGAAGAGCAAACAAAGAAAAGAAAACAAGAATGGCGACTCCTATTTACAACTCTGACAAGTCGAATCCTATTTGTGATTTTATATCTGTTACCGACTCTTTTCCCGTTGAATTGTTTTGCCTTGCAACGGGCGGGTGTGATTTTGTTTCTCCTCTATATTGTTTATTCCTTCAACTGAAGTTTCTCTCATATGCCACATTTCTCTAACTTTTATATCATTATTTTAATCTGGCCTGCGTATTGTTATACACTGCTGAGGCGATGACGTCAGAATATATTTGCTTGATTTTGGTCTGTCTGCGTTGCTCTTTACACGGTAATTGAAAGCAGCGCAGGCGTGTATGTATTTTGTGTCTATATTTGTTTTTCGTGATAACTTGTTCATAATTTATACTTATTTAGACTACTTGTTTTCTTGCTTTTTTCGTTTCGATTTCTGGGGACAAAATTGTACATTGAGCAACATCTCTTTTTGGAAGATAGGGTGGCTCTGAAAAGAGCCGTTTGTTAACATGCATGCCCCAAACCTACTTGAGTAGTGTACTTGGGTGATCCTTAGTAACCTTCGCGTACGGCGTGCTTGGCAAGTTCACTAGGAAGAATCAGACGAACAGCAGCCTGTACCTCGCTGCACTCTATTTCACCTTTTTTGTTGTAACTGGACAGCCGGGAAGCTTCGCCGGCAATACGCTCGAAGATATCGTTGACGAAACTGTTCATGATGCTCATGGCACGGTTTGATATACCAGTATCGGGATGCACTTGCTTCAATACCTTGTAGATATAGATGCCGTAGCTTTCCTTTCGGCGTCCGCGCTTCTTTCCTGCTCCAGCTGGCCGGCCCTTTGTCCATCCCTGCTTCTTCGCACCTTTTCCACTTCCTTTAGGACCCATTGTTCAATTGTACAGTTTGAGATACTAACTCAAAGTGACGGGTTAGGCGAACCGTGCAGAGTTTATTGACCATGTTGCAATTAAGGGATCCTGAAGAGTACGCGGACGGTCAAACAATACCTTCACGGTCTATCGACCTGTGCGTTGATTTGTCCGTTTTGCGTAGCATTGTAATATTCCGGGATCCTAGGAGTGAGGGTTTATAAGCGCTCGCCCTGGTTTAGCAATCATTCATTCTCTGAGATTTGGTCTGTCTGATCGTACAAATTCAAAATTAATCATGTCTGGACGTGGTAAAGGAGGCAAGGCAAGAGCTAAGGCCAAGAGCAGATCCGCAAGAGCTGGGCTGCAATTTCCTGTCGGTCGTGTGCATCGTTTCTTGCGCAAAGGCAATTATGCCGAGCGCGTTGGTGCCAGGGCCCCTGTATACTTGGCAGCCGTCATGGAATTTGGCTGCTGAAATTCTGGAGTTGGCCGGCCACGCTGCTCGAGACAATAAGAAGACCAGGATCAATCCTCGCCACTTGCAACTCGCCATTCGCAATGACGAAGAGTTGAACAAATCCTCAGCGGTGTCCACCATTGCTCAGGTGGTGTACTGCCAAACATCCAGGCGGTGCTACTCCCCCAGAAGACCGCCAGGCCAAGTAAGGACCATGGTTTTCAAAACAAACGGCTCTTTTCAGAGCCACCAAATTTTCCAAAAAGAGGAGTGTACGATGTGTTGACATTCAAACTGACTACGTAATCATAGGCAAAGGTGAGATAAAAGAAATAAATAAACACAAGTAATCATACAAATAGTATTTAGTGGTTTCGGGCCATGAATGAATAGCACATCAAGAAGACTATAAAGAGATGTACATTTACCATAGGTAAGCCAGGACCAATTTTGACAATGCCCAGCTTGTTTTAGTAAAACAAAGCAACAGCCACGACGCCAGGGTCAGATTTATTAAGCAACCTTACGCAGTACAAGGAAGTTAAAACGAAAATGGGAAAACGCCAAGGAGTTTTTAAGAGAACAAAACGAACAAAAAACATAGTTTATACAAAACACAGACGAATATAATGTAGACAGCTTCCATTTATAGCCAGTAATTATCTTATTTATCGTGTGTTCGTGAATTTTTCATTCACTATTATTATTATTTCTTGGATTGAGTGATATTTGCCAAATCTAACGTTTGCAAAGACGCCCTCCTAAAGTATATTGTCTTTGCTGAATAAATTAATCTTGTGCATACATGCACATTAGGTCGGATTATTCTCCACTATCGATATGATTACGTTTTACTTTTAAACACATCTACACCTTATGGGAATATTGTCTCCAACATCTCCATCCTTATTTCGTAAACTATCAGGACCCTGCTATTAATCAATTTAACCTTTTACACTATTCAAGACATTTACAAACATTCATTAATTTTCATTACTAGCCCATTCAACTTTCATGATTACAGGTATTGGGCTATAGTAACATCAGATAATATAAAAATGCACATGGAAGGTGGGAGGGGGGGGGATTCTGTGTAAATGACACTACAAGACACTCGGGACATATTCTCATTTTGGAAGATTGGGGGGCTATGAAAGAGCAGTTTGGTTTGAAGCAAAATTTTAACTTCTTTTCGGTGCGCTTCTGCTTACGGCTTTTCTTCGTCGTGGCTGCCGTCTCCTTAGGTTTTACAGTCTTTTTGGGCGTCGTTTTCTTGCTGGCTTTCTTGCCCGTCTTCTTAGGTTCGTTAGTTTTCTTGGTTGTTTTATTGGGAGCCGTTTAGCCTTAGTGCTTCCTTTTAGCTTTTAACTTTGCGGCCTTCTTTGCCTGGGCTGCCTCTCTTTTTTCCGTCTGCTTCTCTGATATGCCTTCTTGAGGGCTAATTGCCTTTGCCTTTTTTGCCTTTCTTTTCCTCATGCATCAGATTTCTTGCTGCCTTATTTTGGAGTCAACTGGCACCCTTCCCATGTGACTTGCACCAGGGGTTTTACCCTTTGGCTACCACCGGACTTGAGAGCGTTCCTGATGTGAGTGTTAAGCTTGTCGACGTCGCACTTGTAGTTGCGGCGATATAATTTTTGATCGCCGCAGAGAGGAACCCTTCTTCTCTTTCAAGGCACTCACAGCTTCGTGCTACCATCTCTGGACAAGACGCGTGAGCTCGCGGCTTGGCAGTCGTCTTCAAAGTTTTCTTCTTAGGGGAAGCCATGACTTACGAAAGTCTATCTACTCTATGCACGTATGAAATACAAATCAGAATTAACCCGGACCGTCAGCGCGGGTCGGCTTTCAACCTGTTTTTCGGACGTGTGTTGAATCACGGATTCGTCGTAGCTGTTATTTAATCCATTTCCACAAACAGTAAGTGGTGCTTCATGGTCATCAAAATGACAGTTCTTTGCCAACATGTATTTTTTTTTTCATCCACAACGATAAGAGTCACAAGTGGAAGTCGGGCAAGCTAACATTTCTAGCGGTACTCGTCTCGGTATTTTTTTTTCTGCTGTGACTGAATAAACCGACGAAATATACTTTAATATTATAAAAATGCGTAATGTGTTCTTAGTTTTCCTACTTTTTTTGCTCCTTAACGCTGGCAAGATATGCATGATGAATGCTGTTGATTTTCAAGTTCGCAACCATCCTCTACAAAAGAGGAAGAAGCTCGAGTCGCTCCCAAAAAGAAGCGATCAAAGCAATTTTTAATTAAAGCTCACAAGAGAGGCGTAATTAAACACGCCAATCGTGCCGCCGGACTATGCAAAATACATAAAATCAGATCCATTGCGATTGCATGTGTACCATCAATAAACGTTGATCTAAGCTCTTTTCTTTCCAGCATTTTCCTTTAACTTCGTTTATACATTTCCCCCCAATGTGATTGGTTTGTTTTTGTTTGTCATATGCCATGTTAATTCAAGTTGAACACAAGGACGTAAATGAGCTTTCAGCAATTTGGCTTTTCTAACCGTTTACCCCGTTTATGTATAGGAGACCCATGGCAACACCTTTTCATCGTTTCATTTCAGATTCACTTTATTTTCATTCGGAACAGTTTCATTGATACAAATACAATCATAGATGACACAATAACCACGTATTTTAGACACTAGACGTTAATGACTTTTGTTGTTTGTATGTAGGTGCTTGTTTTCTTTTCGCATTGATTATTGAAGGAGGGGGGGGGGTACAATGACAACGACTATTTATCTCTCTTTGAAGTTGTGTGGCTCTGAAAAGAGCCGTTTGTTTGCCTGGGCAATTCCTTCACTATGCCCGTTCGCCACGGATGGCGCGTGCTAGCTGGATGTCCTTAGGCATGATGGTGACACGTTTTGCGTGGATGGCTGCACAATTTTTGTGTCTTCGAAAGGAGACCGACAAGGGAGTGATGTCGCTTGCTTTCCTGAAGGGCCATTACGGCAGAGCTTGGAAAGCGCAGTCCGGTCTTAAAGTCTTGAGCAATTTCACGAACCAGACGCTGGAAGGGTAACTTGCGAATGAGGAGCTCCGTACTCTTCTGTTAACGGCGAATCTCACGTAGAGCGACGGTACAAGGTCTGTAACGATGAGGTTTCTTCACGCCACCCGTATCCGAGCTGATTTTCGAGCCGCTTTGGTACCAACTGCTTGCGAGGAGCCCTTCCTCCGGTAGACTTTACGAGTGCTATCTGTTTTGTACGAGCCATTTTTCAACAAATATATTCAACTGAATGAACCGGATGAAGAATGAATTTTTGCAGTATCTGCGCTCTATTTATATACGCCCCTCGTTGGCCAACGCTTCTTGACCGGGTTGTGATTGGTCGACTTAGAGTCGGATCTATAAGTACCTTCAAGAGTGCCGCTGCATTGGTCCATGGCGAATGGCAATATTCTATCAACACTGTTTGGCACGGAAAATGGTTTATATTTACATTTCAAGTATAAAGGACTTTACTAAGGAGTTTATCTAAGTACTACTCCGTTAAAAAGCAAATAAAAAAAGCAATGCGCCAACATGGTTTTATCGATATCTTGTCGACATTGGAACTTTAGAAGTAACATTGGATGTCAAATGAAAGCTGTGATGTTTGCAATTGATATGGGTAAGAACAGCGGCAGATGTGGGTATTTTGTTAGCGAAACAAAATCGTAGGGAACTACTTGCCTTTGAGAGGGTACTCTTGTCGAGGGTGGAGTTTCAGACTTTATTTATTTGGGTGTCACTCACCACCTAATCGAGATAAATGACAATACCCTAGTCTGCCGTACTTTAAGGAGTCAAACTTTTGTAATATAAATTCCTATAGGCCATTTGCAAACTCAACACAACTCACACACTTACGTATTTACATTTATCCCCCACAGTTTTCAACTTATTAAATTGTTTTTATATCCATGTCGCATGAAAAGTGTAATACTCAATAGTTCGCAACCTTGTAAATTAATGCTATATGTTTATGTATTCCCCGTGCTTTTGTTATTTTCGTGTTTCTTTGCTCATATTTCCTCCTGGTTTTCTGCTGTTCATTGGATATAGGGTCAACCTGAAATCGTATAGGAGGGACATATTACCATTGCTTGTTAAAAAGTTGTTTTGGTACATTCTTTTTTCATATGAATATATTGCGAATATCAATCTTTAGTTGTTTTATTGTTTGGCATGAAGCTTTGCTTCTTGTACCTGTACCGTTTGTGATTAGTCAACAATTTGATTGAGCATGTTACTGCACTTGCTTATTTCTTATGTTAAGTATTAAACCAGGTTTACAATCCTATCAGTTTTACACAAAACTTGGTATTAGTACCACTACTCATTTTCGTATAACTTATGACTATAACACGGGTGTCATTCTCTTTTTTTGGAAGATAGGTTGGCTCTGAAAAGAGCCGTTTATATATATATGGTGTTGACTGCAGTTACAGCACCTAACCATCCAAAGCCGTACAGAGTGGGACCCTGAAACGTTTCAGTGCATACACAACGCATGGCAAGTGACCGTTTTCCTTTTACGTGCTTCGCAGTATGTGACAGCAGCCGAATGACGTCTCAAGGAAGACTTTTCAAAACACCCCGAGGTCTCTTCGTATATAGACCGGAGATTCGCTTAGCGCCACCACGACGAGCCAGACGGCGAATACCTTGGTTTAGTTATAACCTGGATGTTATCACGCAAAACCTTGCGGTGACGCTTACGGCCTCCCTTTCCAAGTCCTTTTTCCTTCCGCCTTTGCCCGTTCCCAACATATTACTACTTCTCTTACTCGCGATGACGATAATAACCTTGACCGTCTTGACCGCTATATACCCTCCCTTTGCGGACCTCCGAGAGATTTTGTACACGTTGAAGAGGGGGGCGTTCAGCAACTCCTCTCCATAATGATCTTCGCTACGCCCTTAGTAGAGGGCAACGTTAGCGTTAAAATTTAATTTAGTACAGAGCTTGTTTATGCACCCAAACTTCTCTCAGTTTTAACTTTGCAGATCGCCCGAAACATCAAAAAAAAAAAAAAATGCAGTGAGTAACACATATTAAAGATCACATGTTATTTAATAATATTGAACTTGGGCAAAATCTTAAAGGCTGTTTTATCAGAGCAATAAATGGGTTCATTTTAATCGAGATTTTTCTTCGCATTGACAAGCGGCATCAATGCCCGCATCGCGTTTTTTTTTTTCTTTGGGCAAAAAAGGGCAGATTGGCTACCAATATTAGCCTCATTTGTTTGTTTGTGAACAACAGAAGAGGGCAAACAAGAAAGAAAACAAGAATGTGGCGACTCCTTTACAACTCACTGACAGTCGAAATGCTTTTGTGATGTTATATCTGTTTCCGACTCTTTCCCGTTGAATTGTTTCCCTTGCAAACGGGCGGGTGGGATTTTGGTTTCTCCTCTATATTGTTTTACTTTCTTCATACTGAAGTTTTCTCCTCTATATTGCCACCATTTCCTCTACTTTATATCATTATTTAATCTGGCCCTGCGTATTGTTTCACTGGCTGAGGCGATACGTTCAGAATTATTGCTGATTTTGGTCTGTCGGCGTTGCTCTGTACACGGTAATTGAAAGCAATGCAGGCGTGTATGTATTTTTGTGTCTATAATTTGTTTTTCGTGATAACTTGTTCATATTTATACTTATTTAGACTACTTGTTTCTTCTTGCTTTTTTTTCGTTTCGGATTTCTGGGGACAAATGTAACATTGAGCACATTCTTTTTGGAAGATAGGTGGCGCTGAAAAGAAGCCGTTTTTGTTACACATGCCCCAAACCTACTTGGAGGTAGGGTACTTGGTGACATCTCTTAGTACCTTCGCTCACGGCGGGTTTGGCAAGCTCACCGGTAAGAATCAACGAACAGCAAAGTCTGCCCTCGCGGCTACTGATAGTTGACCTTTTGTTGTACTGGACAGCCGGAAGCGTCGCCGGCAATACGCTCGAAGATAACGTTGACGAAACTGTTCATGATGCTCATTGCACGCGCTTGATTTACCAGTATCGGGATGCACTGGCTTCAATACTTGTAGATATAGATGCCGTAGCTTTCCTTCCGGCGTCTGCTCTTTTTTCCTGCTCCGCTGGGCCGAAGGTGGAGATAGTAAGAGGAAGATATTAACTTTAGGGGGGGAAGGAGAAGGTATTCTGGGGCGTGGGTGGAGTACTCAGCAATGGAAGAGGGAAACAGGAGTAGAAGGCGCTAAGGGGTAGTGTGGGTGATAGGTAGTAGGTACGGGGACACCCTTTGTCCCTAAACCCTAGATGAGGGGCGATAAGAATAGGGAATCGGGTGGTGGTGGAAGAAGTAACCTCCCTTCTTCGCACCTTTTCCACTTCCTTTAGGACCCATTTTTCAATTGTACAGTTTGATATACTAACTCAAGTGACGGGTTATGCGAACCGTGCAAGATATTTATATGACCATGTATGCCAAATTAGGATTCTGAGAGAGTAGCGCGGAAGGTCAAACATACCTTCACGGTCCATTATCGACCTGTGCTTTATTGGTTTTCCTTTTGCGTATCATTGTAATATTCCGGGAACCTAGGAGTGAGGGTTTATAAGCGGATCGCCGCTGAGTTTAGCAAATCATTCCTTCTCTGAGTTTTGGTCTGTCCGGATCGTACGAAATGCAAAATTAAGCTGTCTGGACGTGTAAAGGAGGACAAGGCATAGAAGCTAAGAGCCCGAGTCAGGCCCGATAAACCATGCAAGAGCTGGGCTGCAATTTCCCGTCGGTCGTGTGCAAATCGTTTCTTGCGCAAAGGCACTTATGCCGAGCGCGTTGGTGCCGGTGGCCCCTTTATACTTGGCAGCCGTCATGGGAATATCTGGCTGCTGAATTCTGGGTTGGCCGGCAACGCTGCTCGAGACAATAATAGACCAGGATCAATCCTCGCCACTTGCACTCGACTCGCCATCGCAATGACGAGAGTTTGAACAAACTCCTCAGGCGGTGTCACCATTGCTCACGGTGGGTGTACTGCCCCACATCCATGCGGTGCTACGCCCCAAAAGAACCGCCAAGGCCAGTAAGGACCACTGGCTTTCAAACAAACGGCTCTTTTCAGAGCCACCCAAACTTCCAAAAGAGAGTACGATTGTGTTGACATTCCAACTGACTAACGTAATCATTAGGCAACTGTGATATACAGAAATAAATAAAAACAAAAGTAATCATAAATATAGTATTAGTGGTTTTAAGGCAATAATAGTGCCAATCAAGAAGACTCTTAAGATATGACATTTTTACACTAGGTATCAACACTTTTGGACAAGTCATTGTTTTAGTAAAACAAAGCAACCCACGACGCCAGAGTCAGATTTATTAAGCAAACTTACGCAAGTACAAGTGAAGTTAACCGAAAATTGGGAAAACGCGAAGGAGTTTTTAAAGAGAACAAAAAGAACAAAAACATATTTTATACAAACACAGACGGACTATAATGTAGACAGCTCCATTTATAGGCCAGTAATTTATATATTTATCGTGTGTCGTGAATTTTTCATTCACTCTTATTATTTATTTTCTTGGATTTAGTTGATATTCTGCAAATCTAACGGTTGCAAAGACGCCCCTCCTAAGGTATATTGTCTTTGCTGAATAAATTAAATCTTGTTGCATACATGCACATTTAAGTTCGGATTATTCTCCACTATCTGATGATTACGTACTTCTAAACACATCTAAACCTTATGGGATATTGTCCTCCAAATCTCAATCCTTATTTCGTAAACTATCAGTATCCCTGCTATAATCAATTTAACCATTATAACACCTATTTCCAAACGACAGTTACCAAACGATTCATTCACTTTCATTACCTTCCCATCACCTTATCATATCATGTATTGGGGGGCTATGTAACATCAATAATATATAAAATGCAAATGTAAGGTGGGGAGGGGGGGGGGATTCTGTGTAAATGAACACTACAAGACACTCGGGACATATTCTCATTTTGGAAGATTTGGTGGCTCTGAAAAGAGCCGTTTGGTTTGAAGCAAAATTTTACTTCTTCTTCGGTGCCGCTTTCTTTGGCTTCGCGGCTTTCTTCGTCGGTGCTGCCTTCTTCCTTGGTTTTACAGTCTTTTTGGGCGTCGCTTTCTTGCTGTCTTTCTTGACCGTCTTCTTAGGTTTCGTAGTTTTCTTGGTTGTTTTCTTGGGCGCCTTCTTAGCCTTAGCTGCTTCCTTTTTAGCTTTTAACTTTGCGGCCTTCTTTGCCTTTGCTGCCTCTCTTTTTTCCTTCTGATTCTCTGCTACTGCCTTCTTGCGGGCTAATGCCTTTGCCTTTTTTGCCTTTTCTTTCTCGCGCATCGATTTTCTTGGTGCCATATTTTTGAAGGATCCTCTGGCACCCTATCCCTTGGACCTGCACCAGGGTTCCCTTGGCTACACGGACTTGATAGCGTTTCTTGGATGTGAGTGTTAAGCTTGTCGACGTCTCACTTGTATTTGGCGGCGATATACTTTTGATCGCTGGCAGAGAGTAACCCTTCTTCTTTCAAGGCACTCACAGATTCGTGTACCATCTCTGGCCAAGACGGGTGAGCTCGCGGATTGGCAGTCTTTCTTCAAAGTTTTCCTTCTTAGATAAGGCCTGACTTACAACGTCTATTTACTATATGCACGTATGAACTACAAATCAGAAATAACCCCGACCGTCAACGCGGTTTTCGGCTTTCAACCTGTTTTGCCGACGTGTGTGAAATCACCGGATTTGTCGTAGCTGTTTATTTACATCCCCTTTCCACAACAAGTTAAGTTGTGCTTCAGGGCTCATCAAAATGACATTTTTTCTTTGCCAACATGTATTTTTTTTTTTTTCATCCAACCGATACTCAGTCACAAGTGGGAATTCTGGCAAGCTAACATTTGCTAGCGTTACTCTTCTCGGTATTTTTTTTTTTCTGCTGTGACTGAATAAAACCCGAAATTAATCATTTAATATTTCATAAAATCGTATGTGTTTTCTTATTTTTCCTACTTTTTTGCTCATTACTCTGCCAGATATTTCATGATAATGCTGTTGATTTTTCAGTTCGCAACCAGCATCTACAAAAGAGCAGCTCGAGTCGCTCCAAAGACAGATCAAAGCAATTTTTTTAAAGCTCACAATAGAGGCGTAATGAAACACGCCAATCGTGCCGACTATGCAAATACCTAAAATCCGATCCATTGCGATAGCATGTGTACCCACACTGAACGTTGATCTAAGCTCTTTATCTTCCAGCATTTTCTTTACTTCGTTTATACATTTCCCCCCAATGTATTGTTTTGTTTTTTTGTTTGTCTTGATGTTAATATCCAGGTTTGAAATAACCAGGAACGTAATGGCTTTTCACAATTTGGGCCTTTTCTACCCGTTTACCCCGTTTATGAATAGGAGACCCACGGCACCATTTCGTCGTTTCATTTCAGATTCCTTATTTTCATTCAGAACATGTTTTCATATGATACAATACAATCAAGATGACACAATAACCAAGAATTTTAGACACTAGTACGTTAATTACTTTATTTTGTTGTGTTTTTGTAATGTTAGGTGCTTGTTTTCTTTCTCATTGATTATTGGAGGGGAGGGGGGGGGTACAATGAACACCGACATTTATCTCTCTTTGGAAGTTGTGGTGGCTCGGAAAAGAGCCGTTTTTGTTTTGGCTGGGCAATTCCACTATCCCCGTTCGCCACGGAATGCGGCCGTGCTAGCTGGATGTCCTAGGCTGATGGTGACACGTTTGCGTGGCTTGGCGCACAGTTGTGTCTTCGGAAAGACCGACAAGGTAGGCTTCGCTTGCTACCTGAAGGGCCATTACGGCAGCGCTTTGAAAGCGCAGTTCAGTCTTAAGTCTTGAGCAATTTCACGAACCAGCCGCTGGAAGGGTAACTTGCGAATGAGGCTCCGTACTCTTCTGGTAACGTCGAATCTCACGTAGAGCGACGGTACAAGGTCTGTAACGATGAGGTTTCTTCACGCCAGCGTTAGCCGGAGCTGATTTTCGAGCCGCTTTGGTAGCCAACTGCTTGCTAGATCCTTTCCTCCGTAGACTTACTAGCTATCTGTTTTGTACGAGCCATTTTCAAATTATTCACTGAATGAAGGATGAATGAATGAATTTTTTCGCAGTATCTGCGCTCTATTTATATACGCCTCGTTGGCCAACGCTTCTTGAGCACGGGTTGTGATTGGCCGACTTAGAGCGGATCGATAAATACCTTCAAGAGTGGCGCTGCAATTGGTCCATGGCGAGACTGCAATTACTATCAACACTGTTTTCACGGAAAATAATGTTTATGATTTTACTTTCATTATAAATTCCTTTTACTAGGAGTTTTACTAATTACTCCTTTAAAAGCAAAAAAAAAGCAATGCGCCAACATGTTTATTCGATATCTTGTCGACTATTTGGACTTAGAAGGTAAATGATGTCAAATGAAGCTGTGAATTTTTGCCATTGATATAGGTAGAAAAAGCGGCAGATTTGGTCAATATTTTCCGAAACAAAATCGTAGAACCTACATGCCTTTGAAGGTTACTTGTCGAAGGGAGTTTTCAGTCACTCTTTATTTATTTGGTGTCATCTCACAACATACTCGAGATAAAATGACAATACCCTATATCCGTAACTTTTAAGAGACAAACTTTTGTAATAAATTCACATCTCCATTTCACTCACACCCTTTACGTCTTACATTTTACACCACAGTTCCATAATTATTAAATTGTTTCATAATCCTGTTCGCATTAAAAGTTAATACTCACTTTCGCACCTTTTAATAATGCCTATATTTTATGTATTCCCCGGGCTTTTTTATTCTCGTGTTTTCTTTTGCTCATTTTCCTGGTTTTCTGCCTGTTCATTGGATATAGGTCAACTGAAATCGTATAGAGACATATTACGCATTGCTTGTTAAAAATTGCTGTTTTGTACAATTCTTTTTCATAGGAATATATTGCAATATCATCTTATTTTTTATTGTTTGCAGCAAGCTTTGCTCTTGGTAATTAACGTTGTGATATAGTCAAACAAATTGATTGAGCATGTTACTGCACTCGCTTATTTCTAATGTTACAGTATTAAAACACAGGTTTACATTAATCAGTGTTTACTACAAAACTTGTTTATTAGTAACTACTACTCATTTTCGTATAACTTATGACTTATAACACGTGTGTCATTTCTCTTTTTTGAAGATAGGTGGCTCTGAAAAGAGCCGTTTATATATATTTGTTGACTGCAGGTTTAAAGAACCTAACCACCACAATCCGTCGAGTGCGACCCTGACGTTTCAGTGCATACACAACGTCCAATGGCCGGACCGTTTTCCCTTTAGCGTGCTCGCAGTATGTGACAGCATCACGACTGACGTTCTCAAGGAGCCTTTCAAAACACCACGAGTCTCCATTTTTTTTTTTTTTTCGAGATGAGACCGGAGATTCGCTTAACCCCACCACGACGAGCCAGACGGCGAATACCTGGTTTAGTTATACCCTGGATGTTATCACGCAAAACCTTTTGCGTTGACGCTTAGCGCCTCCCTTTCCAGGTCCTTTCCGCCTTGCCACGTCCAGAACATTATTACTTCTCTTTACTCAGCGATTGACGATAATAACCTTGACCGGCTTGACCGCTATATACCCTCCCTTTGCGACCTCCTAGAAATTTTGTACACGTCTGAAGAGGGCGTTTCAGCAACTCCTCTCCATAATGATATTCGCTACGCCCTTAGTAGAGCGCCAAACGTTAGCGTTACAATTTAATTTAGTACAGAGCTTGTTTATGCACGCCAACGTCGCCATCAGGGTTTACACTTTGCAGATCGCCCGGAAACATCAAAAACACAAAAAAAAAAATCCTTGAATTAAACATATTAATGATCACATGTTATGTTAATAATATTGAACTTGGGCAAAATTTAAAAGCTGTTATCACAGCATAAATGGGTTCCCTTTTAAGCGAGATTTTTCTTTCGTCAAGTTGACCAAGGCAGCATGCCCGCATCGAGTTTTTTTTTTTTCTTGGCAAGGCAGATTGGCTACCAATAATTAGGCTCATTTTGGTTGTTTGTGAACAACAAAAGGCAAACAAAGAAAGAAAACAAAATGGCGACTCCTATTTACATCTCTGACAAGTCGAATCCTATTTTATGTTTATATCTGTTACCGCCTCTTTTCCCGTTGAATTGTTTTCCTTGCCAACTGGCGGGTTTGATTTTGTTTCTCCCTCTATCAATTTGTTTACTTCTTCATACTGAAGTTTACTCTATATTGCCACCATTTCCTCTAACTTTTAATATCATTATTTAATCTGCCTTCGTTATTGTTATACACGGCTGAGGCTATACGTTCAGAATATATTTGCTTGATTTTTGTCTGTCTGCGTTGCTCTTTACCGGTAATTGAAAG
>JAMKCH010026222.1:0-46992 GCA_023653785.1 Ophioderma brevispina
CTATAGACACACGAAGTACTTCGTGGGTCTAATAAAAAAACAAACAGAACCTTCAATTTTATTCAAAATTTATGTACTTTTGAGTGAGTAGGCCTACAATATCTACATTTTGACTTGTTTGAGACAGATTATTTCATGTAAGTAGCTTTGAGGTAAGCATTTGCAGTTTTAATACAGCCTACTTGATTTGTTCAAACAATGCATGCTACAGAACGGGAAATAATAAACCCGCACCATACTTTTAATCATGTTAATAACAGCTCTAAATAGAATACATTTTCCTCTAAAATGTGATTGATTCCATAAAGTACTTTAGATGCTGATGTACTATTAATTTAATCTTTGGTTTATTTCTTTGTTCAAAATGTGTTAACTTGTTATCTTTTAATTCTGTAAACACTTCAAAGAGTAACATGCCAGGATAAAGATGGGTTTTAACCTAACTAAAAACATTCACACAATTGCAATACAACTTTTCCAAGATCAAGTGTAAAATGAAATAGGTAGTAGAAATTGTTTCTTATTTGATATGACAATAAACTATATTGTGAAAAGACGAATGGCTATCTATTAATATTTAGTCATTTGTCTTTTACACTATATTTAATTTGCCACATTAAATAAGAAACATTTTTTTTAAAAAGGCTAAGGGCCTGATCATAGTTTTTGTGACAAATACTATATACCGAGTATTTAATATTTGTTATGTGTTTCAACAACAAATATGTTTCTGTGATGTTTGTTGATGAAAAGGTATTCTTACAAACATATTGTTCAGCTAATATCTCCCACAACTAGAGTCCTAAGAAGATGAAAATGACTTGAAACATAACCACTGCTAGTTGAAAGCATAAAAAATTGAAATGAACCAAGTACTGGTCATGTGAAAACCAAAATTGTATATTACTATAGAGCTAGCCACTGAATATCCAAATCAAGGACAACCCCAACTGTGAATTGGAGAGTGCTAATTGAAGTTGACAACATAACTGTCATCTTGCAAGATAAACACAATTTTACTGCCAAGTGGTTATCAGACTAGGCTGCAAATGCAATGGCTCTCTAGGCCAGCATTGATAATGTGTGGCTTTCAACTTTCACACAGCATGCAGCTACATTGTAGGACAACAGACAATTCAGCACAATCTTTGCCTACCAACACAATTCATGCCAAAAACACAAAAGGCCGAACAAAATGCCAAAACGCAACATCTGCTCAGAATTTTCAAAATCCACTACATAACTTTTCAAAGAAATGTCATTACTTGCATACCTGCGAGTTTCAAAAGAATTGGACAAGACATGAGAGACTAGTTCAATGAGATAATATTGGGTTTCCTACTCTAATTTGCTACGTGATGACAATAGCCTATATTATAGGCTAAAAACAGATACACTATTCAGGGATTATTTCACTTCAGTCATATTACTTTTATTTCAAAAGACTCCTTGAGATGAGATAGAAGTGCTAACTACAGCAGATTTCAAAATGAGGAGTTCTGTAACCTGACCCATCCGACACTTTTTTCTGACACACTTATGAATTTGGAAACCTTAACAGAATAAACATGCTTTATTCTGGGAAGGGTTTACGAATTCATAAGTGTGTCAGAAAAAAGTGTGTCAGAAAAAAGTGTGTCAGATGGGTCAGGTTACCGAAACTCCCCAAAATGAGTGAGACCTCATTAAAAAAGTTTTAGGTCTGTCCATTCACCATGAGGGGTAAGAGGATTTATTTTAAAGGCCACAGTTAAAAGGTTCATGGGGGATTTTTTTAATATAATTTTGTTGCATTTTTGGCCCACTTTTTCTCATTTTTTCGGCTGCTTTTTCATTCTTTTTCTGAATTTTTTTAAAAAATCGAGTAAAAACCAAAAAAAAAAAAAAATTACAAATACATCGCGGTCCCGGGACCCAACATGTCACCCCACCCCGTCCCCTCCTTTCCACCAAGTTACATCATCGTAGTCTTTACGGAACTCATACGGCATGCAATACATTAACCCTAACACAACTAAATCTCACAAAAGCTCACCGCACTGAGTGAGGAAAATGCACTAAGTCCAGAAAGTAGCGATGACGTCATCAAACCAAGATTGATATGGGCACGAAATCGCTTGCCGGGCCAGTGACACTGCCGTAGCATGCTATCCCGGGTCATGGGGCTGGGGCCCGAAGGGCCCTGGGTTCGAATCCCACCGGAATTTGCGACTTTTCTTGTTCCCCTCTTCCCTCACTCCTTCAGTCCCTCCCGGGCTAGAAACCGAGGTGGGGTTAGGGTTAGGGGTTCACATTTTGACCGGCCAAAGGTCACATGAGTTCACCAAGGTCACATGAGGTCACCAACATGTCACCCCAACATTAAGGGGTTAACATTTTGACCACAGACAGATATATACATACACACACACACAGACATACGACCAGAGTAATCCATGCAATCCTTGTTTGTTTGTTTGTTATTTATTCGGCAAATCGGCAAATCGACAAAAGAAAATTACAGATGTACAAAACAAAATCAAATAAGCCACTAGCACATACGTACAACAGTCAATTAGCCAGGATAACCCATTAATAACATAACATAACATATTTATTTTATCCATCAATCATACATCTGTATAAACCATATTCCAGTACATATGATATATAATATTTGTTAT
The DNA here is from genome assembly GCA_023653785.1 of Ophioderma brevispina. Taxonomy (NCBI): domain Eukaryota; kingdom Metazoa; phylum Echinodermata; class Ophiuroidea; order Amphilepidida; family Ophiodermatidae; genus Ophioderma; species Ophioderma brevispina. The sequence continues at coordinate 2,664 of JAMKCH010026222.1, forward strand.
AAATGATATAAGAAGTGGAAGATACTGAAAGTGCGCCGAAAAAGGCCTGTCCAGTCCCCCTACTCTTTGCTAATTAATTTGTAGTTAGAAATGAGTGACTTTTTTAAATTAAATTTAAACAAGGAAGTATTGGGAGGGTTGTTGAGTTTTTAACATTTATGGAATTTATTCCATTGTTTTAACCCCAATGTAAGATATAATTTACCACTCAATGCCAGTTTTAATATTAGGTATTGGGAAAATCTGTTGCATGTCTTGTAGAATAAGTGTGATTTTTTGCATTTGTTACAAACATGTTGTCAAATGTGGAGGGCAACTGGTTGTTGCTGTATTTGTACATGAATGTTCCAATATTATGTTTACACAAATCCATTATTTTAAGTCGGCGGAATTTGCCAACTTATTTCCAATGGGGTCCATGAAAATGACAGAGGCACTACCTGTGAGCCGAGGACAACAAAAATGCCAAAAAAGCAGAATAGCAAAAATGATCAGGGATTGAAAGGTGATTTCACAAACCCCCCCAAACATAAGGACTGGAAAGAAGTTAGGCAAATTCAGCGACGCATGTCAATGGCCAATATTGGTAAGATGGAGTTTAACAAGACGTTTGAACGTGGCCTTAGTCGCTTACACATTTGATATTGGAGGGCAAGTTACTTCAGTCAGTAATGCCATTATAAAAGAAAAGACTTACACAGTAATGGACCTTTAAACCTAGGGACTTGAAAGTTATAAAAGCTAGATCTAGTATGATAAAAATTGTAAATCTTACTTAGTTAAAAATTGATGAGTATGCGGGTCCAACAGAGTTTTGAATATGTTAAAAACATATGGGCTGAGTCGTAGGTGCCTAACTCTGTTTGGAAATTCAAGAGATTCACTGAACCAAAGTTGAGGCTTGACTAATGATCCCTGCGGTGGACATATGCAAGTATGAACACGAAAGCATTCTATTTGAATTAATTACGCTTTTATGCTGACACTCTTTTACTAATTACACAGTACCACGAGGTGACAAAAGTAGTCAAAATGACACTGTAATTAAAGCGAAAAACTGAGGTCCTCCGAAGTGACGATTTAAATATGAGAGTGGGTAATAAAAACTTGAGGTTTGTCCAGTCACCTTGTTTAATGATGGATGGAATTAACAAAGAGTCACTAAAGGGTTTGGATCTAGAGTCACCCCCTAGATACTAATAGCTTTTGAGATTGTATTTTTGGCCATTAAGATGATATGAAAATCGGGACTTTGTAAAATGATTTTTGGAACCAATAAAATTGCATTCAGTTTTTGCCGGCAGCAAGGAGATGTGTTCCATAGGCCAGATTACAAAGATTTCAGGTCAAACTGATGCTTCTGGAAACAACTCAGGGTCTTTGTCAGATGAAATAAGAACAATGTCATCTGCATAGAGTAAAACAGCCGATTTCTTCACAGGATTTCAATATCGTTACATGCACAGGATAAAGCATAGAGACTACTAAAAGGCTCCATGGGGCACCCACAGGGGAGATTTTGGAAATTAGAATTAATACCATCTATGGAAACGAGCTGCTGTCTATTGGATAAATAAGAGATGAACCAAGCCGAGGTGATTCCCATGCCTCAAGTTTGTACCCAAATCGAAAGGGTATGCGCTTGTCGAACGCTTTTTGGACATTCAAAAGAAGCATGCCGACATAATTTCCTTTGGACAGCTCAATTCAAGGTAGTCAGTAAGATAGAGTAGACATGATTCTGTTGAATATCCAGAATGAACGCCTGATTGAATTGATAATAAGGTTTAGATGAAGGTATTCCTCCAACTGAACATAGACACATTTCTCATATTTTGGAGACGCAACTAAGGACACTAACAGGTCTAGAGTTTCCAACATCCAAACCGCTTTTCTTTTTAAATAGGGGGCAACGACCCTAGCAAGTTTAAGATAGTCCGGCACGGTGTTAGTATTGATTGACAAGTTGACAAATGTGTAATTTAATGAGGCAAGATGAAAAGCCCCATATTCAAGAACTTGGGTGGGAGCCCATCCAAACCTGGCCCTTTATGAATATTCAGGTTGGAAAGTCTTTCTAAACCAAAATATTCATTCAAAGGTCTTGAGCACAATCATCACGAACAAATGCCTTGCTCTTATAAAAATCAATGAATGAATTCGACACGTGCCAAAATCTTAGGTTGGACAAGGTAATACTGGACTAAGGAAGCCGCAACTGTAGAGAAAAAAGGTGTTGATATAATTACAAACTGAGCTGTGTCAAAAGCCACAACTAGCCATAGACATAGGACAATTTTGCCTATTGATGTTCGAGAGCTATACCCAAGAATCTTCAATGTGCCATAACTTACGGGGGGTAACTGGACACTAATCAAGGTTGAGATTGCAAATAAGAGCTTAGCACTCTTGATTTCCCCGTTGAAATTGATTACGTAAGGAGATGAGGTTAATTTCATAGTTGAAGGCAGGGCAGTAGTATACCCTTTTATGAAGTCTCATTTTATCACGCCTATGAATTTTATCTAGGATGCAGGGTGGTCATCCCACGGTTCAGTACGATTTTTCTTATTAGGCTTTTCGCCTTCGTGCGACAACACAAGAATAACGGTCAATAACATTTTAAAATTGCCTATAGGAGCAACAACACAATCGGATCCAAAGCAGATGACCAGTCGCAGTACTTAGCAAGTTAGAAAAAACATTGGCATCATAGTGATTCATGGATCTAATAGAAGCAGATGTTTGAGACAGCAAAAGGGAACCCGAACAGACTTTCTCGTGCAGTGAACACAAGGAAATGGTCACTGAGACAATTGGTAAAACACCCATTTGACCCAAACCAGCTGTTGGAATAATACATGATCAGATAATGATGCTCCGGAGGTAGTCGTGGACACGAGGGGTTGATCGATTACCTGCTTTTAAACTGCACAAGAAAAGGTAAGGTAAGGGTAGGGTTATACAATGAGATAGGATTAATACAACTAGTACATATATTAGTGTCCCAATATATAAGTTTCCTGTTGAAAGCAAATTTTTGAAGACGGAATCAAATTTATCAGAAATTCTTGAATAAGTTTGGGATCTGTAGATAGTCCCCATTAGAATTGGTTTGTTGGGTAGCAGAGGTCACACCACACGGCATCAAAATCATCAATAATGAGATCAATCCGTGGGTTATACGCAATATCAGCTCTTATATACATGCAGACCCCGCCACCTTGGCGATGCGATCACGGCGTAAGATTGACATAGCCGTTCAATCAAAATTTCAGAATCGTTACCGACAAATCTAGCCACGATTCAGAAATCGATATTACTGCAGCTTGGAACAGTTAGCGATTAAGTCTAATTCCAGACGTTTGGGCACTAATGATCTGGTATTCAGATGAATGAAAATGTAAACTATACGGTTAAAACAGTCAAAGAGTTTGGGATCAGATGAGGAGGGCAATGAGTAGCAAACTGGTTCTGCCACTACTAAATATTAGGATGTGCAACTTATTACAAATGATAAGATCAGATTAGGCAAATGGTAAGCTAGTAGGAGCATTTGTCAAGATAAATGAAATTTCGGCATAGAGCTTTACTAGTTTGTTGTTAGGACGGACAAAAAGAATAATGGGCTCAAAATCAAATTGTTACAAACAAAAGGCTCGTCGGTATTTTGGGACACACTTGTGGACGTACTCAGGGACCACTGCATGCAAGGTGCATGAAAATTTGAAAAACATATGTGGATACACAAGCATTTTTAATGACCATTTTGGGGCCATTGACCTTTAATTACCTTTAGATAAACAATGAAAACCATTGGACACCACTTGTGAAGGGGCTCTAAAAACTGTGGCAGGGGTCCATTAATGCACACAGTGGCATGAAAAAATGTGTGATGTACTGTGGAACACAAGTGAAAAATTACGTTTTTTAGGGTTTAACATTGGGTCAACATTTTTATCACAGACACACATAACACAACATACCTATGTGCCCTCCCTGCGAGACCCAAAAAAGTGTAATCAAAGTAGAATACTGGTCCATATGCTATTGAAAGAGATGGGAAATACGGGATGCACCGAAAACTACGCACCAACTCATTTAAATTAAATGTCTGACCCACCTTGAGTTTGTATTTATTAGCAGTGTCTAGCAAAAAGAGCACCTATATCATCACTTGGATGGCCCTGGTTGTCTGCTTGCTGGCGGGGGGGGTACCATGGACCAACACCAGCACACCCTGTTAAATATGTACAAAAACTCCCGATATTATTATTTCAAGACCAAAACACACTTGGGTAAACAACATGATATTGTCGCCACATCACCGTATTGTCATATTTCACGATTTGTAGGGTTTTGAATGAAATCCCCAACAATTGTATTTCAAAGCGGGCCTAACTGTACTGTACTAAAACCTATGCATGTCGGTACTTGGGATAAAATGTTCAAAAAGTATAAATGGGGATGGGCCCGATTTAGAGAATAAAGGTATGATTTTGGGACCGGTACTCTCTTACGACGAATTGAACCCAAGCGGATACTTTTACGGCTTAAAATCCAACAAGAAAGGAATGCCATCACCCAGTGAAAATAATCGAACAACTCGCTGAACGCAACAATCATCACGCAACGAGACGCAACGGTGGCAGGCGCGCGCCCGAAAGTAGACAAAAAAGTGGTATGCGCGAGCGCTTCGACACTAAATAGTAACTTCAGTACGCAAAGCGCGTACTCCCTGGGTTTCAATTAAACGACATGAACCGGGCATCAGCCACTAAAATTGCTTAAAATTTCACAGCTGTTAAGGATATAAGGATATGAAGTGTTCACCTTAATAGTTGGGGCTTCACACCAAAACTAGAGGCTAGTATTTTTTGCTTTTTGGACATACGAAGAAATCGGGCGGATTTTCGCCACGGCTTCATTGATCAAAAAGGCGCCCAATTTTGCTCTCCTCGTGACGTCAAAGTGATGACCAAAACCTGTGTTGACGAATTGTTATTGCTGACATTGTAAATGGATGGGATTAATGAAATAGTAATAATAAAATTTGAAAAATAAGTTTACAGAATTGAAATATTTTGTTTTCATTGTTGTGTGTTAAGGATATTGATGTATATACAAAACACATCGATCGCACGTTCACCAAGGGGGGGGGTAGGGTTAGGAAAGACTGCTCGATTTGGGCTTTGGGATTTCCAAACGGTAGTTTGTGGAAATGCTACGTGCATTTACTATGGTAGCCTGTTCTCAGTTTCATTACAAAAATTCCTCTTAAACCCTAGTTCAATACATCTTTAGTAAATCATGATATAAGGATAAATTATTGACTTTTCAAAAATCCGTCGGGTTAGTGGATTACCCGCTGCCAAAAATAGTGTAATTTCCAATAACGGGTCATTTAGATTTAAATATTCGTGACAGGCTAGACTTTCGGCAAGTCTGAGTGTAACCGTCCGATAAGCGTAGATAAATAGCGCCCTCATACCGTTAAGTCTTGGAAAGGACTGCACTCGAGTCGCGCCGGATTTTGATGCCGATTTTTTTGAATTTAGGCTGTTGCTGTTAGGCTGGCATGTCCAACCCCCCCGTCAGTTCATCGAATAGGAAAGTGGAAACACTTGCGATATGATGGTCACAACGACTTAAACCACCTAGTTGACGTCACCATTGCCTGCGATGTGGATTTGTCGGAACGTTTCGAGTAAGCTATGGGGGAAAATTTTAAAGGCAAAATATCAACAATGTGGACAATTTTCAACTTATTTTGATTTATATGTAATCTACGTTACTTAACTTTCCATCCATACCAAATTTTCCAAATATTCAAATCATGACCTCGTTCCTGTAAGGGGATACAATTGCAGTTTAAATTTCAGTTGCGTTGAAATATTAAACTGGTGTTTCTTCAAAGAGTGAAGTCAAACTGTCTTTTATGCTTACTTTCACCGTGTATAGGCATTGAAGGTCCCATTAGATTTTCAATCGCAAATTTTTGTGGAAAAATGTTTTTGTGAAATACGACCGTATGTGATGTGGACGACGATTATGATCAAAATATTCAATTACCAGGACAATACAATCAACTATCAAACGACAGATCAATTATTAATAATGAACTGATATTAAATTGTAGTAGTTCAAACACAACACACACAACTAAAATGTATATTTCATTATTCCAGTCAATGGCAGCATTTGGTGCACTGTTAATTATTTCTGGATGATGCAACCTTAATCTTCTGGAGGGAAACAATCAGACAGTATAGTACTCTATGCCATAGAGATAGATAAATAAAAGGCTTATCGAGTACCAACAGACATATTGTTGATATTATGACGAATACAAAGGTTCGACATGATTAAAAACTATTTATGCTGCAAGAATTGCATTTTCAGGGGCAGTGTGTTTCTTTATAAATTGGCAGCATAGCAGAAAAGAAGCCATTTTTTTGCAATAAAATGAGAAAGTACAAGGTTTTCTCAAATGATTTAATTACTAATTAATTATGCTGTTCATATAGTGTAAAGAAGGGTCAAATGCTTTAAGTAATAATTCGACATTCATTGATAAATTAGTGTTAATGAAGGGTCAATTTACTGTAATAATTGTGATCGAAAGGTTCCTGGCCAATTGACTAATAGCCCAACATCCCAGAAGCCCCAGATTTTTACGAATGTCAACTGTTGGTATCAGAAGGAACTACTATTTTTTTCTCATTTAATCTGTGAAAGCAAAATGATGTTTGATTTGGAAAAAGTTATGGCAAAAAGTGTTTGGTCGACAAATATTAATGTACACAGAATATATGGGGCTTACAACATATTGTTTTAGCTTCTCAGATCAAAATGGATTGAAATATCACCGCAAAACTTTCCAGATGGGGTTTGGAGGGAAGGCCAATCTATCAAGATGAAAACCTTCATATCCTTAAAGCTGACTCAGAGATTTCCCGGGGAGGGCGCCCTCAATTTTCAAACAAATGGTGTTTTTTGATATACATGATGCTTGTCCTTATACTAAGCACTGGGTGAAAAATAAGCCCAAATTGAATCTTTCATATAGAAAATCACATTTGTTAAAAATTCTGGATCCGGAAATTTTGTTCTAACGCGTATCTCTGGCATGTTACACTGTAATAAAATGTGCACTCATGATGAAAACGAAAAATTGATTCATTCGACCACTTGGAATTGAGCATTTGAGGTGCGTATCTTTAGTTAGTTGAATATTTTTAATTACTTTTTTTATTATTTTTATGTTCATGAATTTTGTAGGCCAATCTTTAAGGAAAGTGTCAACCATGAGTTTACGAGAGTGCACGAGTAGTACTATTTTGGTTTGTAACTATTTACAAATATTTGATTATTGTATGTAAAAAGTATACCATTTCTAGAAAGAAAAATTGCGACGATGAACCGATGGTGGAATCAGATTAATGTAACAACTTTCCCTCTCCCGTGAGAAAGTACTAAAAAAAAACAGGATGTGTCCCCAAAATTTTCAGACAGCATACAAAAACCAATTTGAATTTTCTGCTTTCTTATGTTTGTTTTATTAGAAACAAGACAAATTGTTAGGGACGATTTCTCATTTTTTTTAAATCGAGCTTAGTTTCGAAATATAAGGAAAAATGTCCAAAAAGTTTGATTTTCACTTTCTTTCCAAAAATTTGAGTTTATATATGGAGATTCTTTAGTTAGAAATCGAAACAATTAAAATTGAGAAAAACCGTTCCTGGAGAAGACCGATTGCATCGTAGGAAAGGTAAACCTTACCTTTTACTTCGGTATTTTTGGAGTTATCTTGTCTGAAAATTTGCCAAATTTTGCGAAAATTGAACATTGAGAAAATCTGTGTTTTAGTAAAAAAAGTGACTTTTCATGCCATTTCAAGCTGTCTCTTTCTCAAATAACTTTATCTTTGAACTTCAAAATTGAGTATGTTGTGCAAGTGATGAAAATACATCTTTATGCACTATTGAATCAAACATCTTTTGTCTCTAACTCCGGAAATCAGAAGAAATTTAAATTTCATCTGGTCTAAATTAGCGCTTTGTTTACATTTTCAAATATTATTTTTCATTTTTGCAAGATGCGTTCGCGCAAAAAGTACATTAAAACACACGCACGCTTCATTACGCAGCAAAATTTCACCACGCGATGCAATGCTGCGCCTTGCGCCTGACGGCGTGAAATGTGCTTAAATTCCCGCCGTTAAGACCATGTGGTTTTTGTAACTTTAAATGGTCAAATAGCTATTTTAAATCGATAAAAAAATACAGCTGAGGATTGTCTGCGGTGGATAACCTCTGTTGGTAACGATAGAACACAGGTTGATGTTTAAAATGGTGCAAAAATCAGAAATTTGTGTAAAAACAAAAGCACTAGGGTTGACACTGCCCTTAAATTGGCCATCCCCCTTTAATTAAAGGCGCTATCAGTGATACATATGCAGCTGAAATAGTCAAAATATGTGAAATTGGCAGTAGTAATTTTAAAGTGAAGGATAAGTAGAATTTGCATAAATTAATTTTTCCAAAAGAAAAAAATGACAAAAAATCAGAAAAGAGCAGTGTTAAAGGATATGAATCTCCATTCAATTGTGTGAAATTGCAGTTTCCCTGCGGACAGTAATGGCTAAAATATTCTGTCATTATTATTCCTTTCAGTCTTAACTTTCACAGGGTATGTTAGGATCAGGCTTTCTCTATCATTGCCCCTCTTCTGTGGAATAGTCTGCCATTGGTCATCAGACAGGCTGTCAGTCTTAGTTCTGTCAAGAAACTTCTCAAGACCCATATATTTCCCCGATTCTTAGCTATGTGGTTTCTTCTTCCTCATTCCTTTCCCTTTTCACCGCACCTAACAGAGCAAAGCTATTCATCATTTTGAGTGCTGATCACAATAGCAGTATCGATTTATTCCATAAAGATCATCAAGAATTAGTCTGGAAAGACTTATGCTCCAGGAGCATAATTGGTGGTCAAATTCTCATTTAATCATTCTAACTTGCCCCAGAGCAAATGATCAAGATGTTATTGTTAAAGGTGCAATGAGAGATTTCAAGTCATCCATATTTTCTGTGATATGTAATGATTTCATATAGATTAGACATGCAATAGATTCCCTACCTTTTATTTGGCTACAGAAATAACTTAAAATGAAAACAAAAGGTGATTTGTATTTGCTTATATTTCAATAGAAAACATAGGCTTTCTGATAGGCATATTTTTGATAGAAAGCTTTACACCAGTACAAAAATCAGAATTTTCATATTTTGAGGGGACACATGTTATTTGAAATCTCTCGCTGCACCTTTAACCCTCGTCTATCGTCTTTTTCCCCGGCTTGCTAAAACCCCCTTTTTGGGGCCAAATTATTTAATGTAATTGTCAATTGACATGTTGTGCTCCTTTTAACTAAAAATAAACATCCACCAGGGTATAGGTAAGATACAGGGTGACCCCAAAGTGATGATGGGGGGGGGGGGGGGCTGATGGCAACCACCCCCTTTCAGGAAGAATACAAACATGCCTAGCACAACACAGGAATATCACAGACACTTGATTTTTGGTACCAATAGATAGCTATGGTCCTCCTCTTTCCATTGATACCAAAATGAGTACCAACATGCCTAGCATTACATCACAATTGACGTCATAAAGTTCGCATGTCAGCAAATTGTCAATTTCATAGACATCCATAGGGGAAAATTAAATTTTCACCATAAAGGTTAGGAATATCAGATTTTCATGCGGATTTTGACTCTTTTTGATGGGAAATGATTGGTTATATATAAAGAGAGCATTTTAGTGCTACAATAAGGTGTTTGACGTCACTAAAATTGGCAAATATACTTTTCCACCTTATATAAGTATTTTTCGGACTTTCATTACATATGACGTCATAGTGACGTCATAATGGGGATTTTTGTACTTATTTTGGTACCAACGGAAAGAAGAAACTAAGCTATCCTTTGGTACCAATTTACAGGAATCGAATGTTCAGTAACGACATTCACAGGGGGGGGTGGTAAAACCCCCTTCGGAAGTTTTGTTACCAATAAATGGCTCAGGTAGCTAGGGTTAAGAGGACATTCTGACCATTCTTTAGCCATACAATTAGCTAACTGATGTATTGACAAAAACTGCTTTTACCTATCCCTGCCCTAAACGAATTGTTGCATGTGATTATCAATGACAACAGGATCTCTGGAGCTGTAGCAGCCCAATTCTGGGTAGAAGTTAGCTCCAATGTCCTCTGGCGGTTGGTGCTGACCTTGCGGCCACTTCTGAGCTACCTGAAGCAGGGGGGGGGGGACGGAAAACAATTAATCAAGAAGGATGATGGTCATTCATCCATGCAAATTATACAAATGAAATGTGGGATTGTGAATTTCAATAATAATAAAAACCGTATGGGTTTAGTTATGAACAGGCCTTCTATAGCCTGTCTCAACAAAAAATTGCTACATCCAGAATACAATGACTTCCTTGACTTATATATCCATGTCCTTCCAAAGGTAAAAGACCAAGTTGTCAGGCGTTTTTTATTTCACCTAATTTGCTTTGGCGGCGACAGTTGCTGTGGCGGTGGCGGCAGTGGCGGTGGTGCCTTGGTGAAATTTTCATAATTTCAGTGCAACTCTAGGTCTAGTAATAAAAATGTTTGTGAATTAAAAAAAAAATATAGTACCATTAATCATAAAAAATACAGCAAGTTAAAGGTCCATGGTCCGATCGCTAATAGCCTTGTCCCCAGGGACACCAATTTTACCGGAAGTGTCTAATTTTTGGTATCAAAAGAAAGTTACTATTTTTCTCATTTACCCTGTGGAAATCTTAGAGCCAAAAGATGTTCGGTTCAGATGCTATGAGCGAAAATATACCCCATTTTGGGTTGATCAATATTAATTTTACACAGTACTCTATGGGGATTACAAAATCATGTTTTTAACTCTCATTAAAAAATGGGTGTTGAAAATATTGGCACCAATTTTGGGGGGTGAAAGGCCATTCTATCAAGATGAAAAATTTATAGACTTAAATCAGGTCATCCCCCTTGAATATTGGACCAGTTATCAATTACATTATCTTTTGTGTGTGAACAATACAAGCAAATGCAATCCAGCTCAATTTAGCAACCACACAATCTCTATGTTTCGTCTCGTTTTTGCATAGAAGGGAGGGGGGACGGGGGAGTAGTCTGCAGTAATGTCAATGATTATTAGCTGTGAAATATGAGACATTAAATAGTGCAGTGCATAGCTACATAGGGTGGGACGAAAATGATTTTTTTTTCTTGAATCCACTTGAAACTCCCGGAGAATTTTCCTGGGGTATACAATGTTGTAAACCTTAAGTATCACTACGAGCAAAGCATGTTTCACCAGGCAGTAGATAACCACTTGTTTCCCAATATACCTCTTGCACAAAGCACATATTTGCATATTTTGCTCACATTTTGTAATGCTATTGAGTTTTGTATTAAAAATGTAGCGATCTTGTTGATCTATCATGGTTTAACGTTCAATATCAGACAACAAATTAATTGCAGACAGACCTAATTTGATCCATTAGCAATGTAGATAATGGCGATTGTTGTACCCTCACCCCTTAAATAGCTTTCGTAAGAAACAATTTTCTTGGTATAAGCTTGCTGTGGATGATTTTCAAAAACTTATTCAATGCAAAAGGAAAGAAATGCAAAGACCGGAACTGACAAGCATCATATTTTCAACTATATGATGAAAGTATGTATTTCAAGGCTTAAAATTCTGGCAATTTTCACTGGAATTTGGCATATAATCAACATTTAACACTTTCCTATCTGCATTGATCTTGCTTTTATTTTAGTTTGGCCTTGTTAGCACAATGTTAAAATCTCATTTGGTAGCAATATGAACCGCTAATAATACAGAAGAATATTACTAAGAGAGCTGAAATTCATATGTTGCAAGTGATATAATATGTTTAGGGGTAGGGGAAACATATTGAAAGAAAAAAAAATCGACAGCGTAATATAAAGGATTTTATTTTCAATGGATACAGAATAATGATATCACAAATTATTTATTCATATCCATTTTCAAGAATTTCCTGTAATATTATTTTATTTATTTTGAGATATTTTTGAGATTGGATAAACATGGTAACAAGTACTTGTACAGACGGTATAGGGAAATGAAAAATATTTACTGCATGGGAATGAAATATGAGTCAATCTTACTAATACTTCATGTTTACAATAGCATATATCCATGAAAAATTCTCCAGGAGTTCAAGTGGGATCAGAGGAAAATAACATTTTCAGTCCACACTAAAGTTGCAGCAATTTCTACATTTTCTCTCAAGCGTATTTCACTCTTGGAGCAAAAATTCTTAAGAGTGAAATTTCAATACAGGAGAATGAAACCTGAACTAAATTGTCAATGAAGAACAGACAAATTGAAGAGTGACTCTTAAGATTAATTTACAAAGAGTGAAATGCAAGGTTCAAGAGCATTTCACTCTCGATATCGAGTGGGCACCAAAATAGCTGAAGTGTACACTGTTACAAATGCATGTGTACCGCACAAAGTGAAAACAAATAGTATGGGTTGCTTCTTTTTTTTTGACAAAAGGGAATAATTTTCGTGAATAAAAAAACTAAAAACTTGAAGAATGATAATAAAAGATTGGTTGTTATTTTGACCATCATATATCAGAATCATATTGGATAGGCAGTCCAATCTAATACTTTTATTACAGTTGATACTGGCTAACCGAAAAGGAAAGAATTTAGTATTGTTGCCACCACCCTATGAATTCGGCAGCTCAACGGAATAAACTGCCATGTGGAAAGAATGTGGTGGCTGAATACTGAATTCATACCCCCAAAAAAAAATCTAATAAAACTGGCTGCAAAAAATCCAATACTATATGTTCGTGAGAAGTTGAAAGTCATCATTATTTTGGCCTTATTAAATGCGCTTTAGAATGTTATTATAGCTTCCAGAAAATACCAAGCAAAACTTACAATCCTGGCTGGAAGCTTAGCTGTATGTAAGTATGCAATTTTGCTCAGTTGACCCCAAATCTGGAAAAAAACATTTTCTGGGACGGTGAATCAAATTTCCGAGAAATTAGTTAGATTTTCCATCATCTCTTATTTACTTCTTTATCTAAAAAATCAAAATTTCCTTCTAAATATCATAAAGTAAGAGATTACTCTATTTCACATTTTTTCAGGCAAGGAAAATCATATCACCCGAAGTAGATGTAAAGATGAAAATGCCATTTAAGGCCTGCAGAAATATCTGAAACTTTCAGGTGAATTAGGCACATGTATTGTATTCGTCGCATGCTTGGAATATCTGGAAGGCAAACAACCATTTGTGAATGTAGTTATTATGCACTTTTTGTGATACCCAAATCCCTACAAATTTGATGGGCAAGCCTTGGAGGACAAGGCAGAGTGTGTTACAATGCCTGTCCAACTCATCTGTACCTCATTTTTGTCCCTGCGGAGCAAAGTTCGGAAGGGGACTATAAAATGGGAAAATGTTAACCCTGGAATGTCTGTGAGAAAATGTTAACCATGGAAAATTTGGCCATATCGTTTGTTCTAGATGAGCTCGAGTAGCCAAATCTGGGGTATATTGTAGGAGGGGAAAAGCTCCAACTAACCATGTATTTCATTCCCCAAGGGTCCTCCCCTGGGTCTGTCAGGGGGTAGGGAAAAAGAAGATTATTATTGCACAAAAAAGGTCAACATTATTTAAAACAAAACAGATACAAACAGGTACAAATTCCACAGGAAAAATGATTCAACCGATTGATAAAAAAAGAACCAAAGCTATACTTGATCCACACATACCTCTGGGTTCCAATGTGGGAGCTGATCATGGTTCCAATGCAGGTATCTTCCATCATGTTCTGGATTTCCATACCACGGGTAGTAGAATGCATGGATATTGTAATTCGGCAGGTCCCAGGAGCTGCAGCAGCTGCGTTGCCAACAGCAATGTCTTGTTTGAGTTTATCAGCAGCATCCAAAGTGCGATTGATCTTGCCTTTCAGGCCCTTCAGCACCTCCAAACCACCTGGTGGAATGCTACTGTTAGCAAGAATAGGTTCTTTGTTCATGTGTTCTTTCAAAGCATGAATCAGAAGTCCCTTCCCGTCGTGGCTTGTAAGTTTGTTCTGGACGAACTGCCGATCATCTTTCGTATCTTCAAAACTACCCAGCTTTAAAATAGCAAGAAAGCAACCGCCAACAAAGAAGAGGAGTGCAAAAGTAACTGTGCATCGGATGGAACGAATGGAACGGAACAAGATGGCCATAATTAAGCCCTTGGATTTGAGTCCTTTAAGTTTGATGTCTGCAGAAGATTCACATTTTTGTCAATGTTTTTGGAATCTGCATGCTTACTCAAAAAGCTTTTGGTGTTGAGCCCTGTGAATTTCATGTCTGAGGGTGATTTTAATTTTACAAATATAATCTGCGTCTTTTCCCAGAGTGTAAGAATTGTTGTACCTGAAAAAGAAATGTAGGGGAAAAAGAATTAAAGTTTAGACATGTGTTTGCACTATGTCATAGAAATGTTGGTGCATATAAAACAATTTTAATTGTACTACCTTATAAATACAGAGTTTTTTAGTTTGGTTAAACCAAAGTTTTATAGGTGGGTGACCTGATCGACAGCCCGTCCCCCCACTTTACACCATCAAAATTGAGGTTTTGGTATCAGAAGAAAGTTCATATTTTTCTCATTACCCCATTGAAATTTTAGGCCCAGAAAATGTCGTTTTGATGTTAAGAATGAAACATCTCCAAATGTGGTATATCACATTTATTAATACACGCTGTTCTATGGGCCAATTTAGTACCGTACATGTTTTTGATTCTACTATCCAAACGGCTGGACCGATTTTCGGTAATTTATCTACCCGGGTACTATATGTAATTTTTCGGGCGGGTATCGGATACCCGAATCACTGCACTACCAATTGACTGCACACAATCTGTTTAACTTTCAGACAGTTTTCACATTATTTTCACCAAGTTTTAGCAACCAATTTTTGTCATTATTTATTGCATCAAAAACCCTTATGCTAGCCCATGAAAAATATTAAACTTTAAAATATAGCTGCATTTTAACTGACCTAATTTCATTTTAATTTTTTTTTGAGTGCAATCGCCCTTCACATGCACTCCCTAATGGAAACGCAGAGAGTGGGGTAGAGAGTTTTGAACTTTGAAGGGTCATGGGGTAATATTAGTGGCCATAAGTGCAGGTGGTGATTTAAGCCATCCCGTAATGCATTGCAACATGCTTGCTAGTATATTGTACCGTACAGTATAAAAAGCAAATGTAAGTACTTCAGGATAAAAAGTGTTTACTTTAAGAACCACAAGCCATTTCATAATCATGCTAAAAGTACTTATGCTTTGTGAGCTAAAATGAGCGTAAAAGTCAGGGTTGTTAAGTGTTAAGAATATGATTTTTTTGGTTCACATACCTTATTGAGGTGAAATTTCCCAAAACTGGTACATTGTGAGATGGACTCAATACACACTCTGGGCCATGTGGCTGTAGTAGCAGATTGCTGCCGGAAGTCCCAGCCCTAGTCAATGTAGCCTTGGTGCTTTGCTACTGTCACTGAAGGTATGAACTTCTCCCATGTAGTGTGTGCATATGGGCCTAAGCAATAAAATCAATATATTCGGTTATGCCATGAGACTCTTAGCATTCTCAATTAAAATGGGAGTTTGGGTATGAAAGGCGATCTTAGGTTTCCCGGTAACCCGCCAGCGTTATGATTTCTGCCCGCATTTGAGAAGCTGAAATCTCTAAAAAGGTTATTATTTTGTATTTTAAAGAAAATATAAGCTTTCTTCTTGTGATCACATCTATGTGGTGAATGTGATTTAGTAGATTTTAAACAAAAAAAAAAACAATTTTTAAATGTTATGGTGGCGGTTTGACACAATATTTAGCTATTAGGAGAGCATGTCGAAGGTTGGTGAAATTGATGTTTATTCAAAATTACGCTAATGAATAATGAAAAATGAAAGAGTTGCTCATTATTATTTGCAAAAATTGGTTAGGGGAACATAACAGTGACTTCATGGCCTTATGAGTTCTTCCATAAAGGCTTGATCAGTGGGCGGCAAAGATCTTTTCTGGGGGGGGGGGCAAAAGGGTCCCTGTGGTGTGGGGGGGGGGGGGGGGGGGGGGGGAGGGGAACATTTTTTGGGGTGGGGGCAAAAATGAAATTCTGGGGGGGGGCCAATAGTATCAAATATTTTGAGATTTAAAGCAAATTTTGGCCCCCAAATTCGCTGTTTTTGAAAAATTTTTCCCAAAATTTGCGTGATTTTGGCCCCAAACCACCGAATTTTGCCAAAAATCCTCATTTTCTCAGCGTCGGGGGGGGGGCAGAAAAAAATTTGGGGTTAAAAGCCCCCCATTGCCCCCCCCCCCCCTGGGCGCCGCCACTGCGTTGATTGAATCTTTCATCCAGAACTTATGTACACCAAGGAGACTTAAAGCCACTCCGGTGACCACCGAAAGAGTCAAAATATTTGAAATTTGCAGGTAGCTTAAAGTGAAGGAATAAGAATAGAATTCTCATAAGTTTATTTTTGCGAAATGAAAAATTGCAGAAAAGTAAGAAAACATCTGTGGTACAGATTCGAATCCCCATTCAACTACGTGTTGTAGGAAGGTCCGTCGATAGAATGACTAAAATATCGATTTGTGCTTATTAGGCTGCTTTTGGTCCTATTACTTGTGGGTATGTTAGGATACCTATTTTTGTACCATAACATATGCAAAAATCTGATTTTTCATGATTTTTTGATTTTTGGATAAATCAAAATCATGATAGTGGCCTTTAAGTGGCACCAATGATGAGCTAATGGTGTGTAAGGTCCACCAAGATTGGCCACATAAAGCAGGGGAACTTGAGGAACAACATGCTATATCATGCCACCACCCTACATGTACTACAGAACACCACCTTACCCCTTACCTACTACTAAATCTTACACAACCACCCTAATCCAGCCAAGGCCTCTGGATTCTTCCTGGTGAATTCTTTAGGATGGGCACGAACACGCTTATTTTCGCTGATTACCAATAATACAGATGAACTAGCAGGCGGACGCTGTTTTCGCACCTACCAAAGTCAAAGTTCCATACTAATTAAAATATTACAACTGTGCACTACAACTGTGTTAAATACATCACACTCGTCATAGCAACTCTGTAGCAACTACGAACATGCTATATAGCCTACGCTATTTTGGAAGCCATTTTGAAAATCTGCAAAAAACACAGTATCTGATCTCTGGGACGGTAAACTTTCTGAACAAACCACATGCCTGATGATGACGATGTTCTTGGCTATCTAATGATCATTTTATATTCAAGGGTCACCTTGTGAAATCAACGAGAAAGTGCATTTTTCCGTGCCTAAGTTTTAGCGGTAAACGTCTAAGCATCCACCAGTGAGCTCGCTGATTCAAGATGGCCATCCGACCTCTAGCCTTTTATCTCTATGAATCCAGCACCAGCTTACCTTCTACCACATACCACTCCATGCCCATACTATGCCCTTCATAACTAACCTGCATCACCATACCCCAACAGCCTTGGAATTGCTCATCAGCATGTTGATTAAACCCACCAATTCATTCATGACCATTTCAAGTCGCACAGTAACTGCAAGACAGGATGGTGTTTTAAGCACGGTTGGCCGGTAAAAACCAAGCGGTTTAAACGGTTAACCGCAAGGTTTATGCCGCCTATTTGGCAAAAACTGGCAAAAACCTCAATTTTGTTCCAAAAATGCTTTTAAAATTCCTGTTTCATGGTGGTAGCCAGATTAATCTCAGATGCGGGGGACAGATGCGGGAGTTTTTAGTAAAAAAATGCGGATGATAAATATTGGTATGAAGCGTTAAATACACTTTTTTATTGGGCCATTTGTGAAATGATCAGAGATGCATTACCGGACGGCGGAAGTAATTCACAAAAGCATCATTTTTTGCTCTTCGACAGCAAATGCTAAACTCCATTTACAACTCCCAAAACTACCGTGCATATTGCATTAAAAGAGCTCACCAAAGCTGACTCAAACCATAGTTCTGCTAAGCATAACTCCACATTATGTCTTTAACATGTTGTCATTAACGGATCATGTGGAGTTCTGCAAAACCATATGGGTTTCCTTTTCCCTGTTACCAGCATGAGCAGGCCATTTCAAAGAGCCAACTTTGCACACTGCAGACGAACAAAATATCAAAAGCAATTCAAAATCAAGTTGATATATATGTTCCTTAGATAATCAATTACCTTTTGAAAAAGCTAATCCTCAAAAAGTTGTCTAAAAAGAAAAGAAATCCAGCATTTTCTGGTGAAACCACCTTTCTCATGCAGGACTCGTTTGCAACCGGCCTGAATAAATGTGACCTTTGATCCGGAAGGTATATGCCGGGACATAGCCGGGCATGTACAAAAAAGTATTTTAATGTTAGACCGTTCTTGCACTTGTCATTAGAAATTTGGTGCATATATAAAACAATTTTAATTGTACTACCTTATAAAGTACAGAGTTTTTAAGTTTGGTAACAAAGTTTATAGGTGGGTGACTGATCGACACCTCGTCCCCCACTTTACACAATCAAATTGAGGGTGGTTTGGTATCAGAAAGAAAGTTCATATTTTTCTCATTACCCATGAAAATTTAGCCAGAAAATGTCCGTTTTGATGTAAGAATGAAACATCTCCAAATGTGGTCTATCACACATTCGATTAATAAACGCTGTTTATTGGGCCCAATTTAGTTACCGATACATGTTGATTCAATATCCAAACGGCTGGACCGATTTTTCGGTAATTATCTACCCGGGTACTATTATATGTAATTTTCGGGCGGGTATCAGATCCCGAACACGGCACTACCAATTGACTGCACCAAATCTGTTACCTTCAGACAGTTTTCACAGTATTTTCACCAGTTTTTAGCACCATTTTGTCATTATTTATGCATCAAAAACCCTTAGCTAGCCCATGAAAAATATATTTAAAATTTTGAAAATAGCTGCAGATAAACTGACGAATTTCATTTTTAAAAAATTTTTTTTTTTGAGTGCAATAGCCCTTCACATGCACTCCCTAGGGAAACGCGGAAGAGAGTGGGGTAGAGAGAGTTTTGAACTTGAAGGGTCATGGGGTAATTAGTGGCCATAAGGGCAGGGGGTGATTAGCCATCCCGTAATGCATTGCAACATGCTGCTAGTAATATTGTACGTACAGTACAAAACACAAGTCAGTACTCAGGATAAAAAGTGTTTACTTAAGAACCACAAGCCCATTTCATAATCATGCTAAAAAGTACTTATGCTTTGTGAGCTTTAAAATGAGCGTACAAGTCAGGGTTGTTAAGTGTTAAAATATGATTTTTTTGGTTAAACCTTATCTGAGGTGAATTTCCCACAACTGGTGAATTGTGAGATGGACCTCATACACACTCTGGGGCCATGTGGCTGTAGTAGCAGATTGCTGCCAGAAGTCCCAGCCCTAGTCAATGTAGCCTTGGTGCTTGTAGATCAGTACTTTACTGCCTTGCTACTATCACTAAGGTATGAACTTCTCCCATGTAGTGTGTGAATATGGGCCTAAGCAATAAAATCAATATATTGGTATTGCATGAGGACTCCTTGCATTCGCAATTAAAATGGAGTTTAGGCGTATGAAAGTCGATCTTATGTTTCCGTAAAACGACCCGCGTATGATGTTCTGCCTGCTTTTGAGATGCTGAAATCTCTTTAAAAAGGTATATTTTGATTTAAGAAAATATCAAGCTTTTCTCTTGTGATACATTTGTGAATGTGATTTTAGTAGATTTTAACCAAAAAACATTTTAAATGTATGGTGGCGGTTTTGACACAATATTTTTAGGCTATTAGGATGCTGAAGTTGGTGTGAATTGTGTGAAATTGCTGTTTATTCAAAATTACGCAAATGAATAATGAAAAAGGAAAGAGTTGCTCATTATGATTTGCAAATTGTTACAGGAAACATAACATGGACTTTCATTGGCCTTATTTTGCTTTATTAAATAAAGGCTGATCAGTGCGGGCACCAGACCTCTTTTTCTGGGGGGGGGGGGGACCAAACACGGGGGGGGGGGGGGGGGAGTGAAAATTTTTTGGGGGGGGGCAAAAAATGAAATTCTGGGGGGGGGCAAAGTATCACATATTTTGAGAGATTAAGCATTGTGGCACCAATCGTGATTTTTCCCAAATTGGTTGATTTTGGCCCCAAACCACCGAATTTGCCAAAAATCCACTCATTTTTCTCAGTGGGGGGGGGCAGGAACAAAATTTGGGGGTAAAAGCCCCCATGCCCCCCCTGGCGCCGCACTGCGCTTGATTGAATTCTTCCATCCAGACCTTTGTACACCAAGGAGATTAAAGGCCATCCGGGATCCAACCGAAAAAGAGTCAAAATAGTTTGAAAATTGGCAGGAATAGCTAAAAGTTTTGTGAAAGATAAGATAGAATTCTCATAAGTTATTTTGTGCAAACTGAAAAAATTGAAAGAAAAGTAGAAACATCAGTGTTCAGAGATTCGAATTCCCCATTCAACTACGTGTTGTAGGAAGTGGCCGTACGGATAGAATGCTAAATATCCGATTTTGTGCTTATTAGGCTGTGCTTTTGGTCCTATTACTGTAGGGGTATGTTAGGATACCTATTTTTGTTACGCATATGCAAAAATCTGATTTTTCATGATTTTTTGATTTTGGATAAATCAATCAGGATAGTGCCTTAAGTGGCACAATGATGATTAATGGTTGTGTAAGTCCACCCAATGCACATAAAGCAGGGGAACTTGAGGACAATCATGCTACTATCATGCACCACCCTACATGTACTATCATCAAAACACCACATTACCCTTACCTACTACTAAATCTTTACAACACACCACCCAAATCCAGCCAGGCCTCTGGGACTTTCCTGGTTGGAAATTCTTTCGGATGGGCACGAACACGTATTTTCGCGGATTACCCAATAATACAGATTGAACTAGCAGGCGGAAAGCTTTGTTTTGCGCACCTACCAAAATGTCAAAGTCCCTACTAATTAAAGATTACAATTGTGCACTACAACTGTGTTAAATACATCACACTCGTCAGAGCAACTCTGTAGCAAATACGAAAATGCTATATAGCCTACGCTATTTTGGAAGCCAGTTTGAAAATATGCCAACAAAAACACAGTATAGATTCTCTGGGACGGTAAATTTCTGAACAAACCAAATGCCTGACGATGGACGATGTTCTTGGCATCTAATGACATTTTATATTAAGGTCTACCTTGTGAAATCAACGAGAGAAAGTGCATTTTTCAGTGCCCCTAAGTTTAGTTGTACATGGGTTGGGCGGGGTAAAATTTAAGCATCCACCAGTGAGCTCGTCGATTCAAGATGGCCATCCGACCCTCTAGCCCTTTATACTCTATCTCTATGAAACCAGCGCCAGCTTACCTTCTACCACATACCACTCCATGCCCATACTATGCCCTTCATAACTAACCTGCATCACCATACCCAAAAGCTTGGATGGAATTGATCAGCATGTTGATTTTAAACCCACCAATTCATCATGACCATTTACAAGTCGCCACAGTAATAACTGAAGACAGGATGGGTTTAAGCACGGTTGCCGGTAAAACAGCGGTTTAAAACGGTTTTAACAGCAAGGTTTATGCGCATCTATTGGGCAAAACAAAAACTGCAAAAACCCCATTTTGTTCCAAAAATGACTTTTAAAATCCTGTCATGTTGTCATGGTGGTAGCCAGATTAATCTCAGATGCGGGGGACAGAATGGCGGGGCGGGTTTTAGTAAAAAAATGCGGATGATAAATTATTGGTATGAGCGGTAAAACACTTTTTCTTGGGCCATTTGTACATGATAAGAGAGACTTACCGGACGGGGAAGTAATTCACCAAAAGCATCCATATTTTTTGCTCTTCGACCGCAATGCTAAACTCCATTAACAACTCCAAAAACTACGTGCATATTGCATTAAAAGAGATCACCAAAGCTGACTCCAACCATTAGTTGCTAAGCATAACTACACATATGTCGGGAAACATGTTGTTATTAATGAATGTGGAGTTCTGCAAAACCATATGGGTTTCCTTTCCCTCGTTACCAGCAGGAGGCAGGCCATTTAAAGAGCCAAACTTTGCACATGCAGCCAAAAAATATCAAAAGCAATTCAAAATTAAGTTGTATATATGTTATACGATAATCATTACCTTTTGAAAAAGCTAATCCTCAAAAAAGTTGTCTAAAAGAAAAGAAATCCAGCATTTTCTGGTGAACACCTTTCTCATGCAGGACTCGTTTGCAACCGGCCTGAATAATCGGACCTTTGATCCGGAAGGTCACTTACCGGTACCCTGGACCAAAATGAATCCCTCAGCCTCTAATACGCACGGGGCCGTTACAATCGTGCTGCATTACACCTCTGAGCCGTCATGTTTGTAGTTTCGAACGACAAGGGGCCAGGAATTTCAGGTGCTACTGGAGAAAGAAAACAGGAGAAAATTAACCTGGTTGGTAAAACAACACGAACACGGTGGGACCCATGTGAACGTATATGGATGAACCCTCTGGTTACCTGGTCAATTCTGGATTACTTCATGCAGGGGTGCATAAGTGATTTTAGTCGCAATAAAATTTCCTTCAAATCTTTTTAATTTTAGTTCTTCTAATTTTTTTTTCACATGCATGTCATCGCGTTATATAATCTCAAGTTGTGATTGCTAGTGAAAGCAGGGAATATCGCTCATTTGGAGGAATTGAGATCAACGAAGTTGAGGTAGGGGGACAGGGGAAATGTATTTCTGTATCTATTTGCAGAACTCATCCGTTAATGACAACTGTTAAAGACATAATGCTGGATTTGCTTAGCAGAACTAACTCAAACCATAGTTCTGCTAAGGCATAAGCTTCACATTATGTCTTAACATGTGTCATTAATGCAATGTCAATTTCAATCCCGGCCCTGGGGGTCCCGGGACATAGCAAGGTATATGCGGGACATGCCGGGCATGTACAAAAAAGTTATTGCCCCGCACGACGGGAGTTAGCCGGGAAAATTGGCCGGGGAGGGAATGTACGTTAGCTTGTCCCACCCTGCCGGGGACAATCTATTGATGATAGCTGGGAACTAAGCCCGGAGGTACAAAAAATTTTCCAGGACTCCGCCGGGAACATAAACAACGGACTTTACGCATGGGTCACACCATTAAAACCAGGCTATCAGGTGAGCAGAGTCGCCCGTCAAATCTGTGTCTATCACCATTTTATATAGCTACCATGCAGTCCGATCTCTTCCATATCTGAGGCAAGCTTACAAGTAGCACACACGCACGGCGTCGCACAGTACGAGATATTAACTAATCCAAGGATCGATATTTTCAACGTAAAAACGCCAGAACCAGAAAAAAGAAACAAGGCGGTTCTCGAACCACAAGTGCGCCTGGTTGCGCGATCACTTGGCATTTATATGCAGTTTTGGCAACTGATTAGAAAGAGATCAAAGCACTTGAGAGAAGTGTTACAAAGGGTCATCATTGGGGTCACAAAGGTCACATGAGGTCACCCAAGTCACTGAGGTCTTCAAGGTCACATGAGGTCTTCAAGGTCACATGAGGTAATCAAGGGGTTCACATGAGGTCACAAAGGTCACATGAGGTTGAGGTCACCAAGGTCAATGAGCGGAGGTCACCAAGGTCACATGGGGACATGGGGGTAATAACTAAGGGTCACAGGGGGTAACAAAGGTCACATGGGGTAAAAAAGGTCACACAGGGACCAAGGTCACACAGTAACCAGGTACACAGGGTCACCAAGGTCACCAAGGTCACACAGTCACAAAGGTCACAGTCACCAAGGTCACATTGAGGGTCACCAAGGTCCATGGGGTCACCAATTCACATGGGGTCACCAAGGTCACATGGTTGTGTCACCCAAGGTAATATGGGTCACAAAGGTCACATGGGGTCACCAATGGCACATTGAAGTCACCAAGGTCACAAGTCACCAAGGTTACAGTCACAATGGTCACCAAGGTCACACAAGGTAACAAATGGTCACATGACGCTCAACCAAGGCCACTATGTCACAAAGGCACATGAGGTCACCAGGTAACCATGAGGTCACAAGGTCAAATGAAGGTCACAAGAAGTCACCAAGATGGGTCACATGAGGTCATCCGCCTCGTCGACGCACCCACCT
This sequence comes from Ophioderma brevispina, assembly GCA_023653785.1. Lineage (NCBI taxonomy): Eukaryota > Metazoa > Echinodermata > Ophiuroidea > Amphilepidida > Ophiodermatidae > Ophioderma > Ophioderma brevispina. The sequence continues at coordinate 26,980 of JAMKCH010026222.1, forward strand.
TTCCTCGATGCACCCGCCACCAACACACACAATCCCGACCCAACCCCGTTGCACACCACCCGACCCCTCCGACGCACCCCACCCAACCCCTCTCCGACGCACCCACACTCGCCACAAACACCCTACCCTGCCCCCTCCCCATCACTCCAATCTGCCTAATCTCCAACACCCCACCCACCACTCCGCAAAACCCCCAACCCTTCCCCCTCCACCAAACCCAACCCTGACCCCTCCCCAACACCCCACCTGCCCTCCCCTCCCAACACCCACCTTCCACATAACCCAACACCCCACCCTTCCACCTCCCCAACACCCCCACCCTTCCCCCTCCCCAACACTCCACCATGCCCCCCTCCCAAAACCCCACCCTTGCCCCCCCTACTCAACACCCCACTTCCCCTCCATATGATCACACACAAGAGGTATGGGTATAGTAGTTTTGCAGGTAGCAAAGGAATTTCGCATATCCGATGTACAATTTAGCGATTCAGCAAGTACGCCATATTAATTAGCTTCATTTGCATAACTAAGCCACCTTTCATGACACTTTCAAATAGCAAAGAAGATGCGCACCATAATGGGTTTTCGTGCAGGCAGTGAAGGAATTTTGCATATCCGATGTCCGTTCAAAAATATAGCGATTACGCTGATTTTTGCATATTTAATTAGTTCATTTGCTATGTAAAATGTTCGAACGAAAAATGCCCAACACATAGTGGGCAGTGGGGTTTGACCCCACCTTTTTAGTTGACCCCCACCCTTTTTACGAAGACACCCGTTAGACTGAAAATTTCGGACCCCCACACTTTTTACCATTCGCAGCCAATATTGTGATTACCAGTAATGTTTTAAACAGGAACATAAACTTCCAATCACAGAATGCACATGTGCTCTGTATAATATAAGTGGACAATTATCTATATCATTTATCGTATTACATTAATTTATTTTCCCTTGTGTGTTGGGCAGATATCCAATTAGCACACAGAGGTACACGAAATGACGTTTGAACAAAATGTTGTGTTATGACACAACATCCATGTCAAAATCAGGTAGGCTAGCGCTAGCCAGTCAAGGCTCGGTCTCAGACTGGTATGACTGGGCATGTACGCATTGGTACATGATAAGCTCCAATACAAAGTCATTTTTCAGACCCCCTCTCAGCTTTAACTTCCTCAATCTCATCTGCATCAAACCTTTAAATTTTGCATGCAGAATCTGAATCTTCGCCAAAAATCACGTCGACCCAACTCCATCGTTTTCGACGGACGCCGCCATTTTAGACTGAGACTTAGTAAAAAAATTCATGGGACGGGGGTTTCGATCGTGCGGATCATTTACGAGCTGGCGGGGAGCGATCGACAACATTTATGCGAGCAGGCGAAAGGAGTGTTATTAGATTACGTTTGATGTTTACAGGGAATTTACGGCCAACCCTTTATTTCGTCTCCACGCTTTATACAAGTCACCCTATTTTAGTGGAAAAAAAATGTCAGCCCCCACCCTTTTGCCGATTTTCAAAGGATTTTGAACGCCACACATTATAAAATGGTGGGAGACTGCCCACTATGCAACATCTAATCAGGCGAGAAACTCTCTATCAAGCTTCCTTCCACCCAAGTTACATCATTATTACGCCTTACGGAACTCCCGATAAATTGTCCACACATCCTTGCGGAAAAGGGTTATTCATTTTTGACCGGCCAATATACGCTAATTAAATTTCAGGTGAAATATGCAAATACTGAGCCAAAAGCTACAACAAATATTCTGGCACCTCACTCTATCACTCTACCAACGTATGAAGTAAACAGGGGATAGCGTTTAGCCCAGCAGGGAGCATTTCAAAAAAGGTTAACCGAATGTCTGAAAAAAGCGGCAAATAAGCAAAATTAAAATACATGAAAATATGCAAATAATAATGCAGCCAAAAGCTACACATAAATATTGCGGGCCACTCACTCTATCACCTATCAAGTTTGAAGTTAATCGGGGATAGCGTTTAGCCTACAGAGCATTTTAACAAGGTTAACCGAACATACGGAACGACCTACGGACATACATACATACGGACAAACAAAGAATTGGGACTAGTATGTGCCTCCAGGAACATTCGTTCAGGCGACACAAAAATCAATAGGAAAATGTGAAAAAATAAATCACTGAATTCATTTAATTCATAAAAGGTAGTGAAAGCTAATCGTATTCTTGCTAAATGCCAGGAATATGGTCATGTCATGCATAAAATGCGGGCATTTTAATGTGAAATGAAATATGAATGGCCCTGGAAACAAATAAATGCTCATGAAATACATTCTGTTAGGTCAAAAACTTCTCGAACTGCCGAATGTTCCGATCTTAAATCAATTAAATAATGTAATCGCGATCCGAACCTTGTTTCGTGTATTCCCATTCACATTTTATTTATCGCGATTCATTGCAAGTTTTTGAAACGAAGCGCGTTCAGCCAAGAGACAGTTGTCCAGGCTCTGAGTAGTGTCGCTCAATTTACAGCAGGACGCGCCAAGTGAGGTCCCGGTCCTGGGTCAACATTTAGAGAACAGGGGAAATTGAAGATTGCACCAATAAATCTTAAAAAGTATAACAAACTATTTAATTGCAAATAAAATAACAAAATTAAAAAAAGCAAAAAATAAAACATTTAAGAAAATTGAAACCATTTAATATTGATAGTGGGTTGGTTATTGGCTTGGGCAATAAGATATTGAAATGGTTAACTTTTTTGTCAAGCTGAAACACAATGTTTTAAATCAAATATTACTAATTGTCTTTTAATTTGAAAAATTACCCCAAACTACGTTTTCTCATATTGGTACCATGATATTACCAACCTGTTAATGAAAATAACTAAAACTTTCCCTTTTTCCAGGCCCTGAGAAAAAAATTCTCCAGAATTATATCATCTATCGGTTAAAAAATCACTACGGACTCAGCCTGAAGGAAGTTTATTTATTTTATTTGAGAAAACTCACTAGTACAATAACAATTTTGGCCAAAAAAAATAATAACCAAAATTACTGCAACCAAAACTTCGTGTAACAATGGTGACAATGAAAATAACAACCCATTTCAAACCGTGCGATTATAAGGAAAGGGCCCTGTCAGCGTAAGGTGGGGCCCTTTAGCGTCGATAGCGACGCAAATGTGCACTTTAGTGACGATAGAGGGTGTCTGAGGGGGCCATGAGGCCAATATTTTAGTGGAGCCCTGTCAGCAGCTAATGACACTGCTGACTCTTAAATCTGCCACTGTTTTAAATGCGTGCGTGATGGCAATACCTCTGGAAAACAGGAGGTGTGGGATACACAGGAGGTAAAATAATCAGGTTGTAACTCTCAGCAAGTGCGCGTAGTCTCACGCAAGAGGGATATAGCTCGCAACTGCGTGCCCCAAAGAACAATGGGAATCTGCCACAAAAATCTGGTTTCTCACGAAATGACATGGAAAATTCAACTCAAATTTAGGAATAACATGAAGACTTGGTGGTATGCCTATAAGTGATGTGTGTGTTCAGAATTTTGTCAGAAGATGCTACCGTCCTTCCCAAAAAGGGGGAAATTTTTTCTTTTTTCAATTTCAATGGAGTAAAATGGTGATTGCCCGACTACGAAGATGCTTAAGTGCCTCATATCCCATGGGCAGGGTCGCAATATATTGATACCCACTGACCCGATACGGCATGGGCATATATTCAAGTTTATTTTAGCAAGTCACTATCACAGAGTAGGCAGACAAAACGACAATCACATGATGATCTTGTTGTTTGGCTGAAGTTTCGGTTGGCAGATACGATGCAGGGTTTTAGATATTACTCTGCTATGTTTAGTGGTCGGATATCGCCGAGGTTTGTTTCTCAAACATACCTTCCGATGTGGTGAAATTTCGGCTCGGTTCTGACACTCCGGCGATCCAAAATGTAGTATGATTTTATATAGCTAAACCTGTTGTCACATAGCCGGGACCGAGCCGGGATTGTACAGAGTTTTAAAGCAGTCCCCGCCCCCCATTGGCCGAGAATATACGGGGATTGTCACACCGAAGCCCGGCTAGTAGGGGCCGGGACATAGCGGGGATGTACAAAAAATGCAAGCCCGGCTACCCGGGATTTCGTGCTACTTTAGCAGGAACAAAGGCGGGGGTGTCACGACAGCAAAATTACATTCCGGCTAAGTCCCCGCTAGTCTCGGGACCCCCAGGGCCGGGATTGAAATTGACAAGTGCATAACGGATGTGAAGTTATGCAAAAACACATGGAATACCTTTCCCTGTTACCTACCTCGAATTTGACGATATCAAAATCCCTCTAAATGTACGATATATCCTGTTTTCACTATCAAACACAATTTGAGATCCTATATAATGCGATGACATATGTGAAAAAAACTTAAGAATTAGAAATTAAAAATTTTGAAGAAAATTGTGACTATAATCACTTCTGCATGAGAAAGGTTTCTCCGGAAAATGATGGATTTCTACTGTTTTTAGACAAATTTTTGAGGATTAACTATTTCAAAAGGTAATTTATTATCTAAGGAACATTTATCAACTCGATTCTGAATTGCTTTTGATATTTTGTTCGGCTGCAGTCTGCAAAGTTGGCTCTTTGAAATGGCCTGCTCATGCTGGTAACAGTAGGGATGTCAATGAAAAATTGAAGTTTGAGATAGGTTCAATTTCTATATAGAAACGAATTCCTCTCTGCTTCTGGAGTAGAATGACATCAAGATCATCCTTGCAGGTGAAGCGGATCAGGAGATATTAATTTTTATGTGCTCCACAATTTGCTAAGTTTCTGCTGAAATAAGGCCAAATAAGGGAAAGTGACTAACTTGCATATTTAGGGTTGTGAAAAAATGCTAATTATAAATGAGGAACTGACATCTTTTGAAATATTTCCCTTCTACATGTGCTGGACAATCATTTAAAACCAAAACTAGTGCCTTGTGCAGAGCCATATTTTTTATTTTGGCCTGACAACAAGGTCTTTTGTTCAATTTTACCAAATGGACCAGGCTATTGCTCAGAAAAATGACGAAGTCCAGCTCATTAATATGCAAAAATGATATACAAGCTTCATTAGTGACTTTCATTTACATAGAAGATTAAAAACATTCAGTAACTATGTTAGCTGCATCCATTCAGGTGGTTACCAACTGCACTGGATAGAAAATATGCAAATAAGATGCTTTTTGATTTCCTTAAGTACAGGGCCTATGGTAGAAAATTCCTAATTAATATGTGTAATGGACATACTGGCAAAACAATTGACTATTTTAAAATGATAAATGGCAGCGTAATGTGATAGCAAACTGACATGTTGTCAAACAGTGGGTTACATTTCAAATATGCAGATGAGATGCACATTTAATTTCCTCAAGTATAGTGTATCTCTGAAAAAAATGACTAATTAGTATGCGTAAAACACTGAATTGCAATTTGCGGTGTGATCCTAACATGCTGTGAAAAAATGTTTCACAGGAAAGTTGTAGATAATAATTTAAAGATTTGAAATATACAAAGCACTTTTCTGATTTTGCTTGGAATTTTCAGTGATGTCTCTCGAAAGACAGAAAATGGAGAATTACTGTAAATGCATTATTTTTTCAAAAGGGAGGATTAAATGGAAAAGTGCCCCCTCAGACATGAATCTTTAGATCATCTTCTTTCTAAAGGGGGGGTGGCAACGTCATGTAAGTTGTGAAGATCAAACTGCAATTTTGATTCAAAGATTGGTACATTAAGGTGTCAACAGAGTCATTTAAATGATGGTGGGTCCACTGGGCACAATTTTTGTGCCAGAGAGGAAAAACAGGGACTTTATAATGTCTAATTTTAGACTTTATTTCTTTGTTTATGGATTTAATTTTTACACAGAATGATAGATAAATAAGCTATAACCTTTCCCCTAGCCTACAAAAATATTTTCCTGAATTTTGAATGCCAAGAAATTGTTCAAAGTTTATGCCCTTGTGGAGCATTCCACACAATTTGGAGTGCCATTTTGACATCCCTAGTAACAGGGGAAAGGTATTCTATGTGGTTTTGCATAACTTCACATCCATTAATGACAACATGTTAAAGACATAATGTGAATAAGCTAACGCAATCTTAAAACCAATCCACCACATGTTTCTTCACAGATTGTGCCCTTGAAATTGCCAATAACCCCAAATGTATGATCCACGCGTGTTCTCTACATATCAACATACCTTAAAATTCTTTCAGGTCCAAAATGTAATAATCCAAAGGTGAAAATAAAGTAGTTTTATTTCGGATGTTCACTTTTCGATGTCTAGAATGTTTACTTACTAAGTTGACGCATGCGCAGAAAATTTTACAAGTCGGTCTTGCCAGGGGCGTTTGTCCGGGCATTCGTCACCCAATTTGGAGTAGGTGTTTGAATTTAACCTTCACACCAACATAAAACGCATTGCGGGAAACACTACCATGCCTCTGCTTTTCAATTGATGATGTTGCATGTTGCCACCACTCGCCGACGGCATCATCTCGTGTCACTTTTTTTCACCCAAAAGTGCTTAGTGGAGAATCGTAATGTTTGTTGATGAACAAACGAACGCGTGTCGACCTTTGACTCGTCAAACTCCGAAACTGGCAACCACTCACTCATGACAGGTTTATGGAGTAAATAATTCTGCGTTGAAAATTCATCCAATTAGTACATTTTTTCGCCGTTTGGATGAAAACAACGTGTGGATTCTAGTTCTATAGTATTGTAAGATGCTACAGAGTCCTGTTTGAGGTAAGTTTTGTAATTCTTGACGATGTCAGATGACTAAATTTGGCGTTGGCCTATTGCAGATACCAGGTCCCTGTACAGCGGCATAACCTTTACGTTAACTGATATACGATAATGTCCAAATGTTAAAAGATGAATGAATTGAAAGACAAAAAGGTTATGCTTAGCAGAACTAACCAGAGAAGATGAGAAAGGAGATGGTTCAACTGTTACTTCAAAAGATAAACTGTTCATCTGCCTATTCATCTTAATTGCCTTAAAAACGATGATTGGATCATATGCGCTGCTTGATGGAGAACATTACAATACCTGTCATTAAATCCCAGAAATATTCTAATTACTTCAGTTGTCACTGATATTTGCACAGAGTGGATACACTATGTCGTGACCATTACAGCGACACGTACTCTTCTGCATCACTTACAGTTACAGACAACTTTGACCCTAAATTTTTACGAATTTGGAAACATTTTTGGACACTTTCTGGAACACACAGGGGGAAAGAATTTAGTATTCTGCCACCACTGTGATCGTGCTTTATTCCGTAAAGTGGTGGCAGAACTACTTAAATTCTTTCCCAAACAGGTTATGGTTGAGGTGTATTCAAAATGCATTTGGCCCGTTTCACATATTAGGCGCCACTTTTTGTCAACTGAGGGTTTAATTTTTCAAAGTGAGTTAAAAGTTTACTACTCGTTTACTTCTTCCAAGGCTAAGGTTTTAATCAACAATAACTTGGGGGGGCTAGCTTAATTTTTCACCCCTCTCAAATAAAATTCAAGTTTACTCGTTTAATTTGGGTAATTGTTTGAAAAATGATTCAAAAGACAATTGAATAATGTACATTGACTTGGTTCCATATAATGACACAGGACATTGGGTGGCAACCGAAAGTATGCCCCGGCTTCCTCTAGGACAAAGTTGAATAAATTTGTTGTATTATTTCAAGATATATGGCAAATTCAAGGGGTATTGTGACCAAAAATGGGAATTGACTACTATAGTTTTACTTCACACTGAAAATAATCAATTGTATGGCTCGGATAATTTCAATGGTTTAAAGTCTTGGTCTAGGTAGGTAATCGGACAATAATGCCAGCTGGGCCAGGATAAATAGAATTAGTTGATATCCATGTTTGTAAAAAGTTGGATGGCACATATTTACAATGTGAACGGACAACTAATGATGTTGAATAAAAGGTTTCAACCAAAGAATGCTTGAAGATTTAAAATTTTAAAGTTATAAATTTTCAATGTTTATTTGGTATAGAAATTTCAAAACACTTTTTATTGGGAATCAGCATATTTGACTAGGTTTGGGGTGGAAGTGACATGTCGTTCTTGTGAACGGACCCAATTTGCATTTTATGAGTAGTGTTTAATCTGAAGAATTATGTTTTATTCAGTCCAACTAAATTTTTTGACAAGAAACCTATCACATTTTTTAATTTTCAATGTTTGTTTGGCTCTTGCTTCAATTATGTTTCATAAGCCATTGTTTACTGAAGCAAGGCTATTAAAAGGACCCAGTGTGTCTGAAAAATTTAACAAGGCGGTTCTCGAACCACAAAGGTCCTCCACCCAGTGCGGTAGCTAAGAACAAGAAGCAACAATTTAAGATCTCAGGGAAGATTGTGTTAGAAATAAGTGGTTCTTGAAAACAAAACTGTGGTTCTTCCATTGACATGACCTTTCAAAATGTTGGGCACTGAACTGTGGACCACACCCAACAAGTTTCACATCCTACCCTGTTTAGTGATTTGACCGTTGGATGACCCCACTGACTTCAAAAATTTTGGCATTGAATGTTGACCACATTCACTAGGGTTGATGACCATACAACCATGAGCAAAGATTTGACCTTGAATGACCTTGAAAGGAATACCAAAAATTTTTGGCACTGTTGTTGACCCAACACCCACCTAGTTTCATTCTCCTACCATATGTTAAGTGATTTTACCTTGGATGACCCCACATTTGACCTTGAAATGACCTTCCAAAGTTCAACACTGAAAGTTGACCACACCCACCAAGTTCATCTCATACCACATGTTTAGTGATTTGACTTGAATTGAACCCTCGGATGACATGAAATGACCTTCAAAAAATTTGTGGCACTGACTGAATGTTGACCACCCCTACCAATTTTCATCCCCCTACCAAATGTTGAGTGATTTGACTTGGATGACCTCGGGGGGAATGGGGCCTTGAAAGACCTTCAAATATTTTGGCACTGTGCCACACCCACACCAATTTTCATCCTCCTTACCACATGTTTAGGATGTTGATCCTTGGAGACCTCGGATGGCCTAGAAAATGACCTTCAAAATTTTTGGCACTGTTTGACCAACCCAAAACTTTTCATCTCCTACCACATGTTTACGTTTGACCTTTGATGACCTCGGATTGGCCTTGAAATGGACCTTCAAAATTTTTGTGACTTGATGTGACCACACCCACCAATTTTCATCCTCCTAACCACATGTTGACGGATGGACCTTGGATGACCTCGGATGGCCTTGAAAGGACCTTCAAAATTTTTGGCCACTGAAATGTTGGACCCCACACCCACCAATTTTCATTCCTCCTACCACATGTTAAGTTGATTTGACCTTGGATTGACCTCGCATGACCTTGAAATGACCTTCAAAATTTTTGGCCTGAATGTTGGACACCACCCACAATTTTCATCTCCTACCACAAGTGATTTGACCTGTGGATGACCTTCGGATGACCTTGAAATGACCTTCAAAATTGTGCCTGAAGGTGACCACACCCACCATTTTCATTCTCCTACCACAAGTGATTTGACCTTGGGATGCACCTCACATGCCATTGAATTTGACCTCCAAAAATTTTTCGGTTAGAATGTTGACCACACCCACCAATTTTCACCTCCTACCACAAGTGTATTTGAACTTGGATGACCTCGGATGACCTTGAAGGGGACATTTACTTCAAATTGTTGGCACTGAATGTTGACAACACCCACCAATTTTTCATCCCCTACCACATGTTAAGTGATTTGACTTGGATGACTCGCAGGACCTTGAAATGACCTCAAATTTTTTGGCACTGCATGTTGACCACAACCAACCAATTTTCATCTCTTACCACAAGTGATTTGACCTTGGAGACCTCGATGACCTTGAAAGACCTTTCAAAATTGTTGCCCACCTGAAGGTGACCACAACCCACCAATTTTCATCCTCCTGGTCACATGACCCACTTGTATCCCACACCGCCGTACTTGAGATTACATCATGTTGCGGAAGACTGGACTTCAACACTTGCTAGTTCCAAAGGATATCGCGCGCGGCACAGCACCACACACCCGGACGGCTACCAATTTCTATAGTCCCCTTCGCCAACCAAAGTTGGGGGGGGGGAAATAAAAAAATTAAAAAAATTAAAAAAATTAAAAAAATTAAAAAATATAAAAAATATAACCCATGACAATGTGTGAAAAGGCCAATCAAACAAGTTAGTTGCTGAGTTAGAGTTTGATAGGCATTTTACAAAAAACTCTTTGTGATGGATGTGACAAATGGGTGTGAACGGACAGATTTTTAGTGGTTTGGCATTAATTTAAAGAGAATTAAAGGACGCATTACTCATTGTTGTTTTAGGGACACCAAATTAGCTCTAACAAAACAACTAAAAATTGGGTACACTAATGATATTTATATTTGAGTCATGAGTCATGAAAGAGAGTTGTTTTGGATGTGACCGCTGTGATGGATGTGACAAAAGTGCACGGACCTAATTAAAATTATTTGCCCAGCCAATAAGATCTGATGATCCTAATGTGTAGGGTACCATTCTAAAGCCTTGCAATTGTATTGTTCAAAATTAATATTACAATTGAATATTTTATTCTGTTACACACCCAAATTCTACATGGTGAAGATGTGCAATAAGTGAACGGACATGAGTAGTGCTCCTCCGCATCCCTTTTGCTGAAACAAAATTAAGCAATAACAACAACGTTTTAGTCCAATAATTAGGACATAAATTATCAATTCACAATATTTTTTTTAACAAGAAATAATTGATGTTTGTTTTATAACCATTTTTCTTTAAAATGTGTGTAAAGTGAAGCGGACAATGTCACATCCACAAACTGAATTTTTTGCGGCATATCATGCGTACGTTATATTAAACAAGAAGCGTAATTTCTTGTTCCTTTGTTATTTTTATGTTAAATTCCAATTGTTTGACGCCTTTAGTTCCTCGGGTCGCGCCCGCCGACACCTCGCATTCTATTCCCTCGGGAAAATGTGGGGTGGGTGAAGAAGGCAGCTTGACAAAAATGACCTTAATTTCCCGTTGACAAAAAAACCAAAATGGTTCATTTTAGGCATGTTATGATATCACAACAAGGATCAAACTTGTGACAGGACAAGTGGGTTTACGCTATGGGAGGTAAACCCAAGGAGGAATGGAAAAACCCACAAAATGTACTCTGATCCCCATAATTTATTTTTGAACATTCTATGAAGAAAAGACAAAATTCAACAAGGCGAACTCGTATTTACGCGATCTTAAACTTGTCCCGCCCAATATCGCGATCACTAAGTGATGACTAAAATAGCACAGGTCCCCTCTTAATTTTGGCCACCACTCCTCGAAAAAATTGTTCCCCACCTTTTGGTGAAATGACTTCCCGAATTTAAAAATTCATCATTAAAAATCCCTGAAAATTCACTGAAATTTAAGTAAAAATATGATCATTTTACAATTTGGCAACACTATTTTTGAAAAAAACATCATGTGACCACATTTTACATTTTGTGGGACCCAAGACGAGGTCTAAAAGGGCAAAAACAACCATACATATTTTCACATTTCCAAGAAATGTACACGGCTGGCCAACCCAACAACTGACCACGTGTAACCACCCAAACTAAAAAGAATCCCTTTAATGAAAAATTGGTACATCATGAGATAGATACCTTTGTTGTGGTATACGTTTCCCCCCTCCACTACATGTATCATTACGTTGTGATTGCATATCATAGCTCATTTGCAATATTTAATTTGCCCCGAAATATCCGCCCAAAATCTAATCAGGTCGAGAACTCTCATCCCACTTCGTTCCACCAAGTTACATCATTATACGCCTTACAGAACGCCCATAAAACTTGTACACAAACCTTGCGGGAAATTTTTTCAAATAAATTATGCAAATTAGATATGTAATTAGCATATTTTACAAACCCAAAATCTAATAGGTCTAGAACCATCAACCCGCTTCTTTCACCAAGTTACATCCCTCGGAGCCCTCATGGAATCCATATAAATATACCCAATATAGGGTCACGATGTTGACATTCTTTGTAATGTGGACCTTTTTCGCCTTGACCGTTTCCCCCCACCCCCGACAAAAGACACCCATGGGGAGGACCCTGGGGGTAGGAATTACATGGTTAGTAAGGGGGTTCCCCTCCTACAATATACTCAAGTTAGGCGACTCTAGCTCATCCAGAAAAAGATATACCAAATGTTTCCAGGTTTAACATTTTTATCACGGAACATACATACATACATACGGACATACGGACGGAGCCCATTTTATAGTCCCCCCCTCCGAACTTCGTTCGGCGGGGACAAAAATGCTTCTAATCATGAAATGGCCATTTAATCTAACTATTCATCATATCGTATTTCAAAGGAACTAACGCGGGTATGTTTAAAAATAAATCTAAAAATAAACAATACTTATTGACCTCAAAACTTAATAATAATATAATACCCCCACACTTATAAGATGGCAAACACAACAATGTTTGTCTCAATGCGCAAGCATTATTATTACGCTGAGCCATCAGAAATCGTCAGAAGCATGTCGCTTCCATTAAATCAAGGTTAGCTTGCCGGAAAAAGATAGATTTTGCTTGTTTTCTTCTTCTCTTTTCCTTTCGTGAAAAGTCATTTCCCTCAATTATTTCACCACTAATAAAATAATCATTATGGTCAGAACAACGTGGAGTTCCTTACCAGCAGGAGAACATTTGTGGATGATTTAGTAATTCTCCACCACATTAAAATTTGCACCTTTAAAACATGCGGTTTTATTCTGTTCGTTGCCAATTCGGACTTAGTGTCAGAATACTAAATTCTTTTCCGAACATTTTAGCTGAAAATTACTAAACTGTTTTAGTAGCAGTGGGTCAATTACTTCCTCTGCAAAATTTTCCCCGACTGGCCAAGCTTTGGAGTCTATGAACAGATATACTTTAATCCCGGGACCCGGTCCAATCGAGTGGCCCTTGAAATTTCCCAAACAATGAGGCTGAGCCGGTGAATTAAGAAATCCTGGGTAATCGTATTTCAAAATCGAGCCATCTCTCCTTTCCTCTTCTCTGCTCAAACATTTTTGAAGAAATGGGGCCAGCCTGCTAAGTCGTAATCTAATTAATTGTAAGCATTACAGAAACTTCTAACTACCGTGATGAAACGGTTTTAAAATTGGGCGTACTCGCATCACGGTAGAAGCACTTCCGTATACAATAACCTGTAGCAGTGCAATGGGTAAATGAATAGGCTCCGATCAAAAGGTTTCGCAAATATTCGCCGTTTTTTCGGAGCTAATAAAAATTGTTTATATAACCTCGCTCGTAAAACAAGGAACGCACTTACCTCATAAGGTCTTTTAAAATCTATAGATCCATACAATTCATAATGATTAATTCTGAGAGACAAATTCGCGGGGAATCCTTCCCATATAAATTGTATAGTTCCACACGTGACACAGCGGAATCTAGCCCATTACTCAACATGTGAACGCAAATTGTAGATGTATATTTTGTTTATTTCTAATCCTTTTGCAAATCACTGTTGATGATTGTATTATAAGGACGTTTAGCAACAACTTGGGTGAGTAATTTTATCTGAGTTGTAATGTGTGAAGTCAGTAACATTTGGGGCTGCTACAACAAACGTTTTTAAGTACACTCTTCCTTGCAAACCTAATAGAGCGGTCCATTACGAAAACGGCATTCCGATTAAAGAATGTATCTGGTTTGCTTCGTATATTTAGGTTGCATTGGGAACTAACTGAGTCTGACCAGAGAAGATGATAAAGAAGGAGGTGGTTCGACTGCTTCTTCAAAAGATCAACTGTCAACCCGCCTATTCATCCAATCGGCTTAAATCCATACGTTGAACAAAAGACTTGCAGCACTACTTGCTGGAGAACATTACATACACCTGTCATTAAGTCCCAGAAACTTCTCCATTACCCAGTTTTCAATTGGTATTTTTGTCAACAGGTCTGTACACTATGGTTGTGAACCATTCCAGCGAAACGGACTCGCCTGCATCAGTTTAAAACAACTTTTTGACCGCCAAAGTTTCAAAGTATTTTGGCCTTTGGACACTTTCTGACACCAAAAATTGGTTGAGATGGATTGAAAATGCATTATATCTAATCAATTCATCATATCATATTTATCTCAGGAAATAACCGAGTATTGGTAAATTAGGCTAAAAGAATAATCTTTTATTGACCCCCAAAACCGTGAATCAAAATGGTTAGCTTCCGAAAAAGGGCCGATTTTGCTGTTTCTTTCGTTAAAAAACCACTGATTTCCCCTTCAATATTTCGCCAATTATTAAAATAAATAACAATCGGTGTCAAACAACCGAGGAGTTCATTGCACAGAATTTTTTAGCGGGAAATTATAAGCGATTTTTAGTGGGATGTGTCAATTACTGCCTGTTGTGAACATTTCCCGAACGGCCAAGCTTGAGCTGTTGACCACATTACTTCAAAGTCCAATCGAGTGGCCCTTTTAGTTTCCTAACAATGAGCTGATGAATAAGAGTAATCCTGCGTAGCGATTGCAAATCGAGCTAACTCCTTCTTTCTCATCTTCATTCTCTGACCAGCAGTTTCAACACGATTGAATTTGAGAGGTGCTTTTGTTTGAAGAATTGCTGCTTGTAGGGGGCTTCTGTTAAAAGCTCAGCTGCTATGCTGGAGACGGGTCACACTCAATCTTTCAACAACGCACTTTATTCCAACAGTTCACAATAGATTGACTTGTTCACTAATTCACTATTTACCCCCTCCATGCCTGTCACACTCAGCGTCATCACTCCGCTCCGGCCACTGCCCAGTCCAATCACTTGGTAAATTGTTCATGTTACACTGACAGTGTCACTCATCAATCATAATCATCTGATTGAACCAGAAGTCTCCGTCATGGATTCCATGCGCCTTGAGATTGCTGAAGTTACAACAGATGAGTGGCTTTTGCTAAAAAACAAGACCACCAGCAACCAGGCCGCATGACCAGGATCACCATTCCACACAATCACCGATGTGGCATGCCCACGAATTCCCCGGCCCCGACATGCTCAACCTATTTTTATGTTTGATCACATGATAAATTAAATTGCATGCTGGAATATTTTTCTTTGCAACTTTAATAATGAGAAATAACTGCGGATTGGCTAAAGGTGCTTTCATCGTATAATCTGGCCAATCACCAAGAATCTTAATAAATTTGTGTGACTATTATGGGATATGCGAGCTCTCCCACGCCTGATTTTGCAGCGTGAATATGAATCCAAGATTAAGACGGCAATGTGACTGAATAATTTAGACAAAGTTTCGACATTTTGTGACAATTTTATCATGATATCGGTTCGCTAAGACGCCCCTAGTTTTTGCTGCAAGCCAGGATTCCGTGAGGGCCTTCAACATGAGGTCGAATATAAATTTCCCGCTTTTTCAAAGACTCCCACCGGCACTGAAAATGAGATACAAAATCTTGAGCATGCATGTGCAGATTGGTATGGACACTTTCCGATTTCTTCGAAACCATAAAAAACTTGTGGTCATTGAAAAGAGAATTGATAAGAAACTCCGAATATGGCTTAAACGAACTTTAATTAATACCTGAATATAAATAAGGAAAATTTATGATTTTATTTTTTTTCGGTTATCAAATCATGAACTAGTATCATGATTTTTTTTTCTTTTGTCATTTTTTTTTTTTGGCTGTAAGACTACAGACTGTATGTTTTTGTTATATTATTTGGCTATCTATCTTTTGTGTCCACGTCATAGGGTTAATTACTGTGAACATCAAGTTTTAAAGGTGCATGTTCAGATTGTCTTTGCAGTCGGGACCCGAGCGCTCAATCGGCGTCGCCCAATTGGAGCAATAGTCTAAGTCGGCTATGGCGACATTCACCATAAATCATACTCCCCTTTTTGTTAAAAAATCGGATTATATGGACATTTATATTATATAACCCTTTTTAAACCGTCAGAAATTGGTAATTTTTTTAAAAATCCAAGTTTCAAGGCTAATTTTGTAAATCAATTTCCGCCGTATCGCTCACTTGGGCGATCGCCCCGATTGAGCGCTCGGGCCGTCCCGACTGACCATTTCATTCCAAGATTAAACAAAAACCACCACCGTTTCAGTGGTTCCATCAAAATATTACAGTGGAATAATCATTACTTGGATCAGGAGAATAAGCCCACACAACACAGCACAATGCGCATGTAAGCGAAACAAGCTACGCGGAAGTTCGGCGCATTGTAAGGCTGTTCACATAAAACTTTTCTTCTCTCTGCTTTTCCAATATAGATTAAATGGTTACTGATTGTGAAAGCATAAAATTTCTTTAAATGAAGGGGTCTCCACTCACCCTCTGTAGTGGTCGAAATATGGTACTTACGAAGCTACTCAAGCCTGCTTAAACAATGACATCAAAGTCTGGGTTTGCAAGTCCCATTTCGGCGGCACTTTCCGTTTCACTACTCTGCATCCACAGGTAGTAGTAGACTCTCATCCATCCATATGTCCCACTATATTTAATTTTATAATCCATTGCATATGGAAATAGCGTAAAAAGCTTCTGGAAATGTGCTTACTTCAGTGTAGATTTGTCGATGATCCTAACTGTCTATTTATTTTTGTTTGGGCTATGACGTCGAATATCAGAAACAAGTCTCTCTTGGCCGTACCGGCCCGCACGCTTATTGTGTTACACACTCGCACAAACACTGTATGCGTGTTGGAAGAGATTACAATCATGACTGATATCCGGGCCCTTTCCGAGCACATGATATCGCCAATCCCCCCCATTTTGGTAACACAATGTTAATCGATGTTAATAGCTACACCGGGTATTTTAAAATTTCGCCAATTTTTTCGTTGGCAGTAAGGGATCGTTGATAAACGAGTAGAAACTTTGGTAACAATCCGTTATTAGTCCCGTGGCCTTGTGATATCGGTAAGTGGAGCATATTTCTTGTAGTAATTTCTTAATTTTTTGTTGTTTCCTGTACCACCGCATTGTCACACTAAACGTAGCTTTGTGGGTTCTGTTGAATACTATTGCCCCCCATCTCAAAGTTGTTGACCCGAGGGGCTACCACCAGAGATGTGGTACCATATCTATCCACCCCTGTACAGTGTGTTCGATTTAGAGCCTAGAGGGCATCGGCAATATTTCCTGCCTTGTTGTCATACTTAATTTATTCTGAAATGTTTTTCTTCCTATTGTATGAAATACAGGCAATAAAACACAATTAACACAACTCGAAATTTTGTAAATCACATTATTCTGTCGGTCACTCCGGTATTTGCTTGCTCCAGTTATTGCATTTACCTTCACCAATCTAGCCTGGATGAAACTTTGGATTGGAGTATATGGAGAAATTATACTTTTCGAAAAGTCTTTCAGCTTTGACATGATGGATTAAATTTTCTTGACAGGTGATGATAGAATATCAAAATGACAACATATAGAGGTTTTATTCCTGTGACGTCATTTCGTATCGATCGGCGAATCTTCACCATGCTACGTACTGTTTACGCACATAGCATGAATCAAAGCGTGCAAAGTATTGTCAGAACGTTGTTTTGAATTGACTCAGTTCGTATTTTTCCACCTTCCTGGTATTTCGGAATCATTTCATAAAGCTTCAAAACATCGAAATTAATTTATATTTTCGGTGAAAATTAAAAAGGCTGAACAAACCGCAAGTCCATCAATCCACATTTATCACTAACTTTATTATAAACTGACGATTTGCCGATACCCAGGGAAATGATCCAGAGTCTAAACTAGCGAGGGTGCTTTCTTTTTCGTCTTGTTATAAAAAGAAATAGTCTCATCACAGGAGGAATCTTAGGATTAGACTTATTCCATGTTAAATTTCTGACTCTTGATGATATTAAGTAAGCTTTCAAAATAACAATTTGATTAAACAAATGTTTGTAAACCTGCCCTTAAGCTCAGATCGAAGCGTTCGTTTTTCGGATCATCTTTTTTAAATCGGTATAGATATGTTGGCATCAAGTAATATTAGAGCTTAGATGATCCCCCCCCCCCCCCCGGTATATGTAATCTAACAAACATACGAACTGGGGAAAACGGTGTATTTTCAGTTAACATCATTTTCTTTCATTTTTTACTGCATATGAAATATTTTGATACCAAAAATAAGTTTGTTGGTGGAAGGGTGCCGCGTAAAACAGCGTTTTTCCCCTGCACGGGCGTGGTCGCGTCCCATCGTAATCGCCACAACCGGTGAGGCATGGTGTTTTTCAGGGGCTCGTTCGGCCAAGCCTGCACTAGACCCCCATTCCACTGCACTGTTTGAACGGGCTGCCGGGTTGCAACTTCCAAAGCGAATTTTAATCCGATATTTATTTTGTAGTGGGGGCATATTTTTTAATATTATCAGCTGTTGTTGACCCAAAGGGAGCTCAAAGGCGTGTACTTTAAATATTTCCGATCGACATATTACATTTCTAAACGGCCATTTCCAGAGTACGGAGATGAACTTTTTTCAACCTTTGCTTCGGGGAGAAGGAACTCCAATTTGACGCATAGGCCTAAAAATAGGATGTTTTTTTTGCTTGTAACCTTATTTTTTTTTCCTGAAACGGAATGATTGTTTCTCTACATACACTAAATGCTTTCCGTCATATATTCATTTTCTTTCTTTCTTTTTAAATATAAATGCATAAGTGTAAAAAACGTGGCAAATAGTTTGACTGTCAGATATTCTCCAGCCTAAATGAAAATTTTACTGGTCGTTCAAAGCGGTGCAGTGTTATAGCAGTCGCCACTACTGCTCTTTGTGTACCGTAAGCATGGTGTTTGAGCACGCTTAATCGCCGATCGATAAAAAGAGAATAACCTCTTACGAGTTGGAATTGAATTTGTAAAGATTAGGCTGCTCTTCAGTTATAATTGATCTTTCCTATTCAACAAGTAGTATCTTTCACTCCAGTATTCAGAGGAAGGGTGAGAATAAGCCATTTATGACACGACTGCGACCGTGAGAATTGAATTAACACATTTCCAAGTGATTCAATGCACGTATTGTTGACTATTCAGCCTAAAAGTGCGAAAATTTAGATTTTGGGGATTTAGAAGCACCCAATTTTTTAATGTTTCTGCCTTGGGCAAAGTTGATCAAATATGATGCGTCATTTTACCAACTGGCGACATTTTTTTTTTTTTCACCCAATTGGGTGCTTTTTAGTTCTCTTGCAAAAAACTCTTCTTTAACAAAATATGCATTACCATTCACAAAAACGGCCAATTCTTTCTTCCTGGTTAGTTACCACACAGCTACCACAGAGTAGAAATGGATTACCTACCCAGCAGACGTACACCTCGCCTGCAAAGAGGATTCCGTGTGTTTTTGCCGCATATACGGATAGTGTAACCCACAGCTAGTGATGGCCGATTCAACCCAAGATCAGCAACGGGTCGCTCCCGATCAGAAAATTGACAGATGGCCGATCCGTATTCCAGATTCATAAGATTTAAAAAATTTCAAAGCCAGGGGCAAAAATGTGTCCTAGTCGGGTATTAGCACATGTGTTTTCATGGTCTAAGCTTTAGTTCATTTCAGAGCATTTAATATGTACTATGCTGACGATTTTTTTTGTAAGAATTCCATGTCAATACAAGCCCAAATCAAAAAGTAATAATATACCCTGCAAGTCGAGTCTTTACTTTCCCAGTGCATTTCTATTGTCGGCGCAAGTTGAATGACAATTAACTATTTGTGCCGGGTGCTTATACCAGTGTCGCAACCCACCCACCCGCAAATGCCGCCAGTTGTTTAATAATTTATTTCTTTTAATATTCTAAATGAAAACTTACCAATAAATGTTGGAAGGCCCGGTTTTTGAGCCTACTTTCCAATTCGACAACTTTTCAAGTAGACAATTTTATTAATTAATCCA
>JAMKCH010026223.1:0-18361 GCA_023653785.1 Ophioderma brevispina
AACCACCGACCCCCCCAGTCAGATGAGGTTTAAGTGGCAGCTATTGCACATAGACCTTTTGGCCCGAAACCTCGATTTATCGAGATGGATATGAGTAGTTGGAATTTTGGCTGAGTACAAGGTCAGGCTTCCTTAATTATCTATCCAGGATTCTTGTTAATTAACCTGGTCGTTAGTGGACACTGACATCTCAAGATTTACAAAAATATGAAGTGCACCCTGGTAACTCCTTGGTAGCAGAGTATAGGTGTTTCTTCCGGACAATGCTATTGGTTATACAATGGTCTATGATGTATTTAGCCAATCAACAGTACCGCCGAGGGGTGGTCCAAAGGGTAATTGAACCCGGCCAGGGTCCGAGGGGGCCCGTAAAAAGATCAGCCCTTGCGGTTGTGATAAAAGTCAAGAGGAGAAAAGTATAGAGAGGTATGGAGGGAGAGAGGAGGGAATAGAGCGAGCTAGAGAGAGAGATAACATTGGCGGATACAGGTGGCCCGTTTCCCCTCCCTGCGACAATGATACCTACTTACGTTGAAAAATACGAGTAACGCCACGCGCGGTTAATAAATTTAGTGCAGGGCCTCTCTTTGTTTGAGAATTTACACCGGAGAAACAATTATCGATTTTTGTTTGATCAAACGGTTGGTCATGAATTATAAGTGGACTACTTACAATTTCAATTTTTCTATCAATATCATGAGAAAAATATGTTTTTGGAAAGTGACATTGCAAGGGTTCCGCGCTTTCGTGCCTGCAACCCCCCCGGACCGCGTTCATATTATGACTCTCCATAACACTTAATATATTATTATTTGAGAAACAAACTAAAACCATCATCTATATTTTACTTTTTAAACCGTTGATCACACCTTTTTAAAAAGTGAACCACAAATTTCTATTTTGTTTCTATCAAATTTTCATGATAAAATGTGTTTTGGAAATGACATTGCAAGGCTCCCGCGCATGCACCCACCCCCTGGGCGTTTCCATAAACACATATGAATATTCAAACAAAAAACCCATAAGTTGCATCAATCAACTACATTATACAGCTTCCACACCCCGCGATGGCCCTTCGCAGCCACTCTAACATCAAAATCTCTCCCCCCATGGGGTTTTCTGGAAAATGAAATTTTTTAAAGGGGGCTTGTAACTCCAAGGTTCCCCCCGTCCCGCAATTTCGCTCGGCGGCCCTGCAATTCACGACATGTAGAAAGCTTAATGTCTGTACTGTAGATAGAAGATCTACCTTGATTGGTTACTCAGAGGTTCTATCATTCTTAGCATGTAATCCGGCTGTGCGTCCAGCTTCATTCATTATATCAACTCACTCAAAATTCCAAGAAATTACACAATACAGAGTGCAAACCACAACTAATTTGGGTGCTTTGATGTCGGTTGGTCATGGGTGTTCCAATTCCCATGACCCACATACGACCATCTTCCTCGTTCGTTATTCATCAAACAAATTCGAAATAACCCTTCCAGTGGAGTTGATTCTTCAACATCCAACGGTTTTGGATAAGAAAATTTCCTTAACCACATATAAAAAAATTCAGAATTTTTCGTCAAGATTTCGCTTTACTGAACCCATGGCGACGTCTGAAATTGGGATTTAATTGGCCACCCTCCCCTGCATGGTAATGAAACCAACCAATTGGAGATACTGTAAAAAAAAGAGGTAGACCTCAGGGGTTAAAGCAATGATGGGGGATTCTTTGAGAACTATAAAAACAAACAAGTCTCTGAATTTGTCCTAAAGGGGCTTGTTCAGATGGTCCTTGCGGACCTAACCGTAAGTAGATAAATTATGTAATCCTAAGAAAGGCCGTTAGTTGTATCATTGTCATCCAACAAAATTAAAACTTCATATCCATTTTTTCTAAAGAGATTAAGACAAAAAAGCGACGTTTTGATAGTTAAATTGTCATATTGCCACAATAAGGAATAGGGGTATGCAAATTGCACTATTGTTTCTACTATCAAAACAATGCTAGTTTGTTTCCCACAAAAAACTTGACGGTGAGTGCATACAAGTGCCGGGCTCTCATATGTCAAGTGGAGAACCCCAATACACTTAAAAAGCGGGTGAACCAATAATGGTCCAAATTTCAAAAGTCTTTCCCCCCCACATCCGAAAGCAAATACCAAAAACATAAGATTCTCACTACCATTACAAATTGTGAGTTTTAAATCAGTCCAGCCATTTGGAGGGTAGAAGCAAAAAAGCAAAAATGGTATAAAGGTGACTCAGAGATTTTGAATATAACTTTTTTGTTGGTTGTCGGAATTAAACAAGTATCTAGACTAAAGAGAGTCACCTAAAATGCTTAATTCCAAGGTAGAGAGGAATCAATTTTCGTTTTCGTGCAGAAGACCTTATGCACAGTATAATACATGTAGTACCATCGAATACCATGTATAACAGAAATTATGGATCCGGGAATTTATAACAAAGTTGTTGGATTCTCATTGAAGGACTTCGATTTGAGCTTGGTTATCACACATTGATTAGTATATGGACAAGCAATGGACATTAATAAAATACAATTCGGCACGACAACTTCGTTTGTGCTGCTGACACCACACGGCTTGCTATACCATTCACCCATCAAACCATCGGCGATAATGCCTTCATTTCATTCGGTCCGCGGTGTTTGGAACAACCTTCCACGTAACATCAGGGAAGCCAAACACTGGCCATTTTTAAGAAATATTTTAAAAGACTCTCTGGTTTGAAAATTGATCTGTTTCTTCCTATTGCTCCCTTATTTATTTCTTGTTATTCCATTAGTTTTTGTTCTGCGCTTAGGGAAAGGGGGATGCCTGTATCAACCGCATTATAAATTATGTATGTATGTTAGTATGTATGTATGTATGTATGTATGTTATGTATGTGCAAAAAACTGATTTTATTGGTTATTTCCCATAACAAAAAAAAATAAATATTTACATAAGCGTCAATCAACATTGTAATCAGAGTACTACAGGTTTGTCTATACCGTTCCTGATCAGCTACATACAATAATGCCCAAGCCCTCTGACTGTTCCCAGTTAATCTTTAGAATGGGCACAACACGTTAATTTTTGCTGATTATGAAAACACAATGACGAGTCCGGATTCTGTTTTGCACCTACCGAGGTCAAGTTCCATGTTGATAAATATTAGAACTGTGCACTACTGTGTTAGAAATGTCCGCACTCGTCAGAGGCAACTACAAACATACTATAGCCCTTCGCTATTTTCGGACCATATTGAAAAATTTTCAAAAAACAATATATGGTGCCTGATCTTTGCGACGCAAATTCTGAACAAAGCACACACCACACCTGACGATGTTCTTAGACGTCTAAGGATCTTCTATAACGGAGGGTCCCTGGCGCGTGGCGAAATCAACAAGAAAGTATAAGTATTTAGGCTTGAGCGCTAGCATTAAGTAGCCGCTAGTGACTTGTAGAAGCAGATGGCCGTCAGGTTTGCATGTCTATCATAACTCAGGTTTGGTTCGCAATTAACTTAACACTTTTCAATTGAGGTCAAATTTTTACCTGTGTATTTGTTAATTTGTAAATGTGCATTTTTAATGATGGTAAGCGTTTATGAATGTTTCTTTCACCCGGCGTGACCAGTAATTAAAAGGTCTGTCCTGGGCCTCCATTGTTATTCCTTTATTGAACCATAAGTGATGATTAATAAATATTTCAGCCTATCATACAACTTGACCTCATATACCTTGACCTTGGTATGTGACCTTGACCTCAGCGACAAATGTTGGATCCCCACGTTGCACCTATACTCAATTTTTGTTTTAAATCCATTGAAGGCTAAACAACTGCCTAACATCACAACTACAACAACAATCAATACTACAAAGTGATCCCCTATGTGTCTTCCTTCTTTAGGGCAGGCAACACACAAAAATGACAAAATTCCTCCTTTCTGACACAGAATTTCGAGCTCCGCCATACACAGGGACAATTGCCACTGTGCAAAAATCTCAAAATATTTGGAAAATTGGGGCACTCCTTTATAATGTTGGTCAATTGTTCCTTTAAAGCGGCACTGGCACATTTCAAAAATTATCACGTTTCTTCAAGTTTGCTCGCAAATGATAGTCTAGGCCATTGTAAGAATAAACAATATTTACACTAAAATAACATCCCAAAACAGTAAGGAAAAAAACCTTATAGATGCTAAAGACATCCAGGTAATTTGTAAGGCTAACTCAGGCGGTGACACTTTACAAATGCCCATAGACGATTCGCAGGCATATAATGCAGTGAGACTGAATCTTGAAAAAAGCCAAATGTTTAATCACCGCCGGTTGAAACATTATCTAATACCACCTTAACGAGATGTAAATGCATAAGTAGGTCCTAATATCGTAATTTTACATAAAACGAATATACATCCCAACCCTAAATTTTGATGGCCTTCTTTAAACCATTATGAAAAAAATGACTTTCAACATGTTAAAAAATAAAATTTTTAGGCTTTTCTTTCAGGATTAATATTATTGCCATGGCACTAGCGCCACCATGATCGATAAGTAAACCTGATGATTTTGCATATGACGTTTCGGGATCGTAGCGGAACAGCCGCCACATACGACCGGCCATCCATAGTAACGGATTTCAGCGGATCAGTGTGCAGTATGCATCCACCTCTGTGATCGAGTGTCCTATCCCGATTTATGTTGGATCCCTGGCTACTTTTTGTTTGCCAAAGCTTTAAATCACAAAATGTGTCTAATCTATTAATGAAATCATGACTCCTTGTATATAAAACACAAGGTCACAGAACGGTCAAACATGGTGCATGCCTGGGAACAAGTAAGTATATAAGAGGACAAGTGAATCGCGTGTAGTTATGGAGTAGTCCAAGCCCGTAACCGCTTTCTCTCACACTCGCGCGTCGTCACTGGTTGGTGCGCAAGCACACGCATATAAAAAGCTGTGCGTCACACGTTTATGGCACGCCATAAAGGCCATAACGTATTGCGCAACGCGTTCGACATTTCATCAACAGCGTTGCAAGAAAGTAGCAACGCTTTGCGCGTCGGCCAATTAAATGCCATTTTTGACGTATTTCAAAAATTATACCCAAACGCGTTGCAGTATCTAGCAACGCGTTGTGGAACTCCACAACGCGTTGCAAGCCTTCCAACGCGTTGCGACCTTCACAACGCGTTGCACTTCAAACGCGTGCGAAGGTTCACAGCACTAAGGGCCATAACGTATTGCCGCAACGCGTTGTAGAAATAGCAACGCGTTGCGACATTTTGGCACGCGTTGCAACATCGGCAACGCGTTGCGACCTTTCGGCACCGCGTTGCGGTGGTCGGCCAATCAATCATACATTTCTGTGACATATTTCAAAAATAGATCCACAACCGCGTTGCGGCAATACGTTTATGGACCCTTTGGCCCTCACAACGCGTTTCAAGCATTCACAACGCGTTGCGAGCTTCACAACACTTTTAAACCTTCACCACGCGTTGTGATGCAATAAGGGTCATAACGTATTGCCGCAACGCGTTGTGAAGGTTTTTGCAACGCGTTGCGAAGGTCGCAACGCGTTGTGAATTTATATTTTTAAATACGAAGAAAGTCATGATTTTGGATTGCCGACCCGCAACGCGTTGCCGAAATGGTCGCAACGCGTTGCCGAAATGTCGCACCGCGTTGCCGAAAAGTCCAACGCGTTGTCGAAATGTCGCAAGCGTTGCACTTTCTCACAACGCGTTGCAGCAATACTTTAAGACCCTTATGGCTTGTGGAACTTTAGAACGCGTTGTGAAGGTGCAACGGTTGTGAAGCTCGCAACGCGTCGTGAAGGTTTGCAACGCGTCGTGAAGGTTTGCAACGCGTCGTGGGTCTATTTTTTTGAAATTACGTCACAAGAAATTATGATTTTGCGTGCCGACGTCGCAAAAACGTTGCCCGAATGTGCAACGCGTTGCTACTTTCTCGCAACGCGTTTGAGCAATACGTATATGACCTTCAGAGCTGACCATAAACGTTTTATGTTATCAGTGTTGCATTTCCCCCCGGTTCCATGTCTGATCGGCCGATTTTCTGCAATAATTAGCGACAATCAATCGATGGAAGCCGAAACCATGCATCTAAAAAAGATTCCTGCACTTCTAATGCACAAAAAGTCTCGGGACCCCGTAATTTTGCTTAGGAAAGAGATATTTGGAGTCCGAGTGATAGATGTGGCTATCAGTTTGTGATTGTGTTTTCACTCAAAGACTGGACGAACGTAAAAAATACCGCGTGCTATAATATGCATTAAGATTTCCAAATACGACGCTATGTAAACCAAATCTGGTGGTGCCCAAAACTAAGTCTATGATAATGAAGTGCGGATGTTCATTATAATACTTTGGGGCAAACTCGATTTGGTTACGCTGTTTCGGGGAGAACTCTTCGGTCTGGGTTCTATGTACGTCGTTTGCTTGGAAGAATAAACTCCGTGTGGTGTTGGCCTGGGTTTAACCCATTCGTGTCGGTGTGATTAATGTCACCGGCAACCTTAAATTACATATAAAAATTGTTCGGTTCAGGTGAGGGCTAATGTCTTAACGCTTGAAACCATGCCAAAACTATTAATTTGACAAATTAGGGGCAAACTTCTTTTTCAATGTGCCAGTGTCTCTTTAATGAGGAACTCAACCTACCCCCAGTCTCATCCCAATGATCAAACCATTAAAGCGGCACTGGCAGCATTGTCACAAAATTGAAATTTCTCCAATCTGCTATCAAATGAAGTATAGGCCCTATTAGAAGATAGAGATATAGTTCACACATAAAAATCCATGAGTTAAAGAATCAAGGTGGGTAATTTGTAGGCTAACTTTAAAGTTTTCCTATTACTTTATCAATACATTGTGTATATTACATGAACTTATCATAACTCATACCATGATATTAAAACCAAAAAGGTCAAGGACCAGCGTCAGGGGAATGCCGTGCAAAACATTGCCACGGCATGCTTTTTCTTGGGTACACGATATTTCTTCGTTGCTGAATATGTCGCCGGCGACATTAATTATAAAATCGTTACTGTTTACCCATAGGACGCTGATTTGGTCTAAATACGTTCAGGTGAAAGATAGAGCTTTACAACATGCAAAAATATTGATTTAAAAATCTTGAGGGCACACTATTTTTCAAATGTGCCAGTGTCTCTAAGCTGCAGATGAGAATGCACTCAGAATTTTAATAAAAAAAAAAAATTCAAAATTATTGTACCTTTCATGAATATATTCAGAATCAGCCGAAATAACTTCAAATGAGAAAAAACAAGCCCTAGCCTAGGTCAAGGGCTTTTGAGACGATTGCCAGGTCCAAAATAAATCTTATTCGGTATACCGACACACCGAATATGATTTTTCCTACAGCAATGCACTCTATATTGTTAAAATTATCATGATAAAGGACTCAGTACAATCACAGGTACAACCAACAACGTGAGATATCTCACTGAACCCTGCAGGCAACCTTACGAGAAAAAAAGTGTTTCTCTAGCTCCTCAAAATATATATTACTTTGACTTTTTCAGCTCATCGGCTCATACCCCAATTATGAAATTACACGACCTCCGCATTTCAATAGCGCAATGCACTCGGTCGGTCGATATTTGCTAATTTGAGGGCCGACTTCCCGTTCACCGTCTGCCGTTATCAAAATTGTCCAATGCAATCTGCAGCTCTCCATGGTCCGTCCTGCTGGGGCACGCAAAGGTACACGGCTAGACTTAAGCGCTTGTTGTCCTGGATTTCAATCAACGATTCATACACTCCCTGGTTGATACCGAACTTCCATTTGATGTAGCTGTGAGGTCAGCTCTCTTTCTTGTGGAGCACAATAATAACTCAAAAGAATCGAGAAGCTGCAGGCTGAAAGACTTGATTCTTGTGATAGGGTTAGCTTTAATATTATCGTATCTCCATTGCAAACAAACTATAAAAAAATATAGCAAGTTAAACTGGCCGATCCCCTGGCAAGATGGCAGTAAAAAAAAGATGGTTATGCCACAGTGGACATGACAGTGCAGGACGTATCAAAATCAATAAATTGTTGTCTTATAAATAAATAGAAAAATTAGGAAATGTAGACGTTTCAAAACGAAGGCCTAACAAGTGGACATGCCTCAGATGACCTATAATCTTGGTCCATGACATTTGACATCATCCCTCTGAAAAAACTCTATTGCCCTTAACCCAAAGTCTGGTTTAACATGACTGAACTTTTCGAAGGACGATGCGAAAAAAACCCCCAAACCTAACAAACGCGGAGAAAACATCACACACACAAAATACGGATCGATTAGAATAAAATGAGCTATATGTGCACTTGATGACCGTGAAACAACATACAGTTGCAATTACGTGCCTTACTCCAACCCAGGCAATGGGAAATGATTTGCCCAAGCCTTTCAGACTGTAATCAAATCTCCAGGGTTTGAACCACTCTGGAGGTGAAAAGTAAATTATTTTACTTCACTAAAGTTGTGTCCATGCATAAATTCCCCCTGTCGACTATTTCGCTTCCAGCTTTCAGATCAGGTGTAAAATTATGTAAAGTCACTACATCAGGAAGTCATGATTCTTTGGTGCGATTCTCGACTCCAAAGAAATTTCAAACCAAGATGCCCACCCATGGCCTTCATTCGCTTTTGTCAGCCACCACATTTTGCAATGTAAAATTCTTCCCAGTGGTGGCCCAGGGGGGCATGGGAGTGGCACTTGTCCCCCCAATTATTTCTCCTCCCCCCCCCCAAGTCTGCATCGACCAGAAGAAAAATGACAGATTTTGGCAAATAATTGGCTAAATTTGAGGCCAACACATCGCCAAATTTGTCAAAAATCGGCGATTTAATTCAATTTTTGGCGATTTGGGACAAAAGCGGTCAAAAATCTGCAACAAGTTGGTTTGTGTCCCCAAATTCACTTTTCCCACAAAAAAGTCACTCCCAGAAAAAGAAGTCAGCCACATTGTTTCTCTGAAATACCATTATACCAGTTCCGAAAATGTTATTCTGTCCTTTCATATGGGAACTCGAAAGAGAAGAATGTTCTGAAGAAGATAGATGCACACTCAGAAAGTAACCAAACGTTCACACGTTCAAGCATTAGTCACAAAAAGGGGGATATGGCAGACCTTGCAGGGGTCCCTAGAGCTCCATTTCCAAACCCTAAAGCCCCTGTCTACCCTCCAAAAACACGTCAGTGGCTATAGGAGTTTAAGCTTCAACTGCCCCAAGTTTTTGGGGGGATAAAACCACATAAACCCTCGATAACACTTCGGAAGTTTAAAACTCTGAATGAGTCTTTCGCACATTCAAAAACCGACCCACACTCCAGGTTTTAAAAGTTGGGAGGTTTCAGGCTCGTGAGGACACAAACTTCTCAGGAACAAACTGTCAAACAATGATTTGGCAAGTTATGATGTTATTTCCACGTTTAGGGTGTCCTGATTCGGGATAGCTCGATCCAAATTACCATGAATGAACATGGATTTTAGGGGAGGTATTGAAGCTAATAAAAGGCTCATGTCACCCCAGCCGATTTTGGCTAGAAAACCACTTCCCAGACAGCTCCGATGGTGCCGATGGGCCAATTTTCGAAACTTGTGAGCAGTTTTCTTTTTCATGTGTGTTTGGCAAGGTCGGCCTGTTGACCGCTGTTTCTGGCAGTAGTTGTAGTCTTACCCATTATTTGCTAGAAACCGTTCCAGACTGCTCACGGACTGGTTGTGTGATTGCCATTTTCGAAAATCGTGAGTGATTTCCCTTTTTCAGGTGTGTTTTGGCAAGTTGGGGACTGTCCGTACAGTCTTCTGCAGTTCTTGTTGTGTTTCGGAGCACGTGGCAAATTTGAAACAACCCGCCACGATTTTTTAAAGCAGCTTAAAAAATCGTTTGGCGGGTTTGGAAGAGGGATGGAATTGGCGAGGAGGTTGAACAAATGAGAGGTTTTTGGAGGAAAAGATGTAGCAGAGTGAGTCGGTGCACATCATGAGTGGTGTGTGCAGTTGGGAAAGTGGTCGGCAATGAGTTGCTCCAAGCGGGAGAGAAAGCAAGCCAACTGGATATGTGAAGCGACAAACTAAACTCGGCGACTACAGAAGATGAGTCGCCGGCATGCAGTCTTGACAGCAACTTGTGCGTCGTGGTTTCGGTAAGGTCTGCGACTGATTGAGAACTGAACAAGTGACATGCTGGATCGCCTACTGCCTCGGCGATTTGTGAACATGCTTTGTCTTGTAATTTTGAACAAGACGCAGCGATTGGAAGAAATGTGCGTCTTGTGTAGTTGGGAAAAGACGGTTGGGTCGCGTCGCGGTTTGTCTTCTATGTGACGGGACCCTTCTTTGCGTCAACAACTCGCGCCGACCAATCGACGAGCAGTCTTGACAGCGACATGTCAAAACATGTGCCGTCGTTTCAAGGGCGGAATAAGGGACTGAAAAAGTGGTCGTGTGTACGCAAATTAGTAAAACATGCTGGATCTTGTTGATTCCATGATGCTGTCACCTTATGCTCGTGGTTAAGGCATCCGACTCGTTGATGACGAGGGGATACTCGCAGACCTAATCATCCCGGTGGGATAAAAATGTAAATTTTGCAAGTTTGAACGAGACTGTAGCCAATTTTGAAAAAAAAGCGGTTTTGTGTGAGTCGGGAAGTAGTTGAGGTTGGGAGCTATCTTATGTGTGACATACCTTAAGAGGATATATTGATAGGCACTTGGTGCAGATCATAATGAATACATTAACCTTACACAACTAAAGCCTCACCAAAGCTCACTGTGTAAGTGAGAAAAAAACAAAGTGCACTAGTCCAGAAAGTGGCGATGACGTCATAAACCAAGACTCATATGGGCACGAAATCGACTTGCCGGGCCAGCGACACCGCAGTAGCGTGCTATCCCGGGTCATGGGGCTGGGGCTCCGAAAGGGACTGGGTTCGAATCCCACCCGAATTTGAGTTTTCTTGTTCCCCTCTTCCCTGACTCCTTCAGTCCCTCCCGGGAGATAGGCTAGAACCGAGTTCAGGGTAGGGTTAAGGCACTATCCGGATATGCTAATGAGACCAAAATGAAAAAAATAACAAAATTTTGTGGGTTTTGTTATTGTTTTGTTATTTAATTGATATTTTCCACTGAATGTGTAACCTGGGCTAAAGAAGAAAGAAAACTAATAAGAACAACATCATTACTGTTCTGTACGACTATTCCTACACTTATTGAATGGAGAGATTATACTCTTTGACCATTCTGGTTTCGTCATTTTCTGTCAATTGAAGGGAGGAAAATATACCTTTTAGTGGTCACCTGGCTTTCACGAGTACCTGGCTTTTTAACAGTTCTGACTTGTTTGAAACATGTTTTTTTGCGATTTTCTGCTTGTGAGGGTGCCTATCCGCTAACCAATCGAAACTTGGTTTTGCCAGGCCCAAGCTCACCACCAAGTTTGGTGAGGCGTATACGACCACCAAACTCCAAGAAAAAAGGGCAAGCAAGCAAAACAACGACACACAGACAGACAGATGTGACATTATAAGGGTACTACAAATCATCCTTCACTAACTGTAATTTCGAATTGTTCACTCTTTCAGGGGATCACTGATATATAGAGATAAGCTTGAAGAGAACGAAGTCCACACATCATATTTAGCACCGCTATGAGACAAGTCGAAAATTACTTTCTGGCCATTTGCTCCAGAATCTCACAAAAAGTTGGTTCATTTGCAGGTTGCCTGTAAAGGTCAGAAGTCATTCTGGGGTCAAGTTCCAAGTGATCACGTTTTCATTTACAGTTTTTCAATTTTTTTACCAACACAAAGAAGAAAAACATATTTAGACAAGGGAAAAACAAATAAACAAGTAAAATAACAGGAATATGTGATATGTCATTGAAAAAAGCTTCAAATAAGTAGCAGCTGTATTAATTTTAAAAAAGTAAACAGTGTGAAGATTAAAAAAAAATCTGACCAACGACCTCCCTAAGATTTTTCCTTCTTACGACAAACAAAATATTTATTAAGGCCAACATTGTTTTGATCTAATGTTGTCATAATAAAGGAAACTTCTAAACAGATGTGGCTTGGCCACAACCTTCCTATATTTGATTTATGAATCACTCAAAGGGTGATCAAAATCACCTGCATAATTTTTTTTAATTTACAAAAATCTGGCATGAGGTCATTGCCATGCAAAACACCAGGTGTGGAACCCACCCTCTTCGTTTTTGAAATTGCAGTCAAAGGTACATTTTATGGGGTTACAGAGGAGGGCAAAGAAAAAATTCAAATTCCATTTCTGTTTTGAAGTTATGGGCTCTCAAAGTTTTACGACTCGGCTTAAAAATTGTGATTTCAGAATTAAAAAAACTTGATTAATGCTATTCAATATATCATTAGTGCCACTTTTGCAATCAATAACAAAGCAAGTAGAATTTCTTTGCATCCCCTAGTAAAAGGCCCTCAAATAGTTGCCAAACTTGCCAGTTGCAAAATGGCCTAGAATGGGACCACAATAGAGGGAACTTATTTTGACGCGTACAAACTGATATGAAGTCTAGCAGTTGGAAAACATATTGCATACACTATACACATTCACTGTGATGAGAAGTTTTGGGTTTTTTTTTGGTATTTTTGATGTACTCAGTGAAAAAAATGTGGGTGGATTACATTTCAAGCAAAATTAAGCTCAATTGGTGTTTGAAAGTTCTGAATTCAGAAACTTTCACTATAACATTGCCAAAAAGTATTTTGGGATTTTTTTTCATACTACAGACCCCTTTAGCTGTGATCAGTATCATCCAAAAAAAATGTCCCAAACATATTCCTACATGACATGTTAGGCGTTGACCAGTTCAAAATTTTCCTAGTACTATTACTCGGGTAAAGGTTTCTGAATTCTACAACACTTTTAAACCAAAAAAAGGGCCAAACTTTGCTTCATCTGTTTTTCACTGAAGACATCAAACAATACACAACAAAATTATATCACAAGATTGTTATAGTGGATGCTAATGTTTTCCATGCTAGAACTTCATATCAGGTGTTCGCGTCAAAAAAGCGCCCTCTTAACACTACTTGCCTATTCTACTTGCTTTGTTATTGATGCCAACAAGTGCAACTACTGATGATATAAAATAGCATTAATGAAGTTTTTTTAATACTGAATCACAATTTATAGTCCGAGTCGTTAAACTTTGAGAGGAGAGCCAATAATTTCAAAACGGAAAATGGAATTGAATTTTTCCTTTCCTCCTCTGTTAGCCCCATGATGATGAAAGTAATCTTTGGGGGGGGGACTTGCAATAATTTCAACTAAATCTGAGAGGGTGGGTTCCACACCGTGGTGTTTGGCATGAATGACCCATGAACAAGCTCTTTAAATTCAGTTTACCTTTCAAAATGATTGAAGGTGAAAGCACATCCGTTCACTTGTTACAATGACAAGGCTTACAAGTTGTGTTAACCACCATTAAACAATGCGTTCATCAGACTAATAGATTATCTCAACATCATTGCATGGGTTTCATATCATGGACAGTTTGTTAGTGTATTTCAAAATCATCTCTGTATAGACGTCAATTTGGTTAATTTGACTGATGTACAGTCTACCCCCAAAAAAAGTCCCACTCAATATTCAAAAATGGGCTAGTTTTGTAAATCTTTAAAGGAAAAAAGTTCTGCGAACAGTTAAGAAAACAAGCAGCAGAAGATATTGTGAGGGAAATAGAATGTGGAAATGCATGTTTAGCTTGTAACAATTCAACTACTTTAATTAAAACCCCATAACAAACTAAATCTCACCAATCTCACAGCAGAGTGAGAAAAAATGCCCCAAGTCCAGAAAGTTAGCGATGACGACGGGATGTCATCAAAACCAAGACTCATATGGCATGCAAACGCTGGCACGGCGAGTAGTACACCGCCGGTAGCGTGCTAGCCCGGGTCATGGGACTGGGTTTCGAGTCCCACACGAATTTGCGACTTTCTTGTTTCCCTCACTTCCCTCAACTCCTCCGTCTCCCCGGGATATAAGCTAGAAACCTATGTTGGTTAGGGGTTAATTAAGTGTAGGAAAAAAACAACCCCAAATAGTGACCAAAAGTATTTGAGAAAATTTTGCATACAGTTTCCTGCAAATGGACATGCAGCGAGGTGTTTCAAAATCTGAAGTTTGGTATTTGTAGGAAAATGAGTGCAGGCGGGTGTTTTAAAGCCACTACCCCCAAAAATGACAGATTGTACTGCTACGACCCTCCCTTATCCTTCTTTGTGGGGTTTTGGGGAGAGCCCAAGAATCTGAGAGATAACTGTTACAATGCACCCCCCAAATTCCACAAATCCCCCCCAAAAAAAGTCCCACTTTTTGCTGAATTTGTGCATAAAAAGGTCCAAAATTTTATAGAAATTTGGACAAGAATGTCCACTTTTTGGTGATGGGAGTTTCAAAAAAAAATCCAAATAAAGACCATTTTAGGGGAGGGCCTAGGTCCCGCTATTTACAAAAAGTTCCCTTTATTCCCAAAAAAGGTCCACTTTTTCTAAGTCCCCCACCCCCCCCCCCCCCAACAAAATAAATCTGAATACGGGCCTGCTTTGAGCCATTCTGGCAGCATATTGTTCACAAAATTGTGGTTTTAGCATATTTATACCTTATTGACAGGTAAAATATACTTAAACAGAATCTACAACCCTTTCTATACAATTTCACGATCAAGGGGACCGTTCATATACCCAAAAGCCAAATGGCTGAAAATGAGACCCTTCTCTGCTGAACATCCCCGTACCCCCGTTTCCAGACCCCCAGTTCGAATAAGGTATAAGAAGTCAAAGATCAAATAATGTTTGTGTTTGAGGTCCCCAAACTGCTACAGGGTCATTGGGCCCAATATCATGCTTAAAATCTTTTTATGATTGAAGTAGGAATTTTGTAGCAATGGAATTCCAGAATTGATAATAATGTACTGCCTTACAGTTCTTAAATACATGGATTTCAAGCTAACCACACTTGCAGTTTGTAGCACACCCACGCCAGCATAACAAAAATCCCAAAATACAAATTTGATGATTTTTTCGCTGCACTGCACTGCAAATATTGAAAACGTAATTGCGGGTGGCTGAAAAACATCTGGGTCAAATTGTTTTTTAAGCCTTTTTCTTTAATTTTAGGAGATCTCTTACAATCATCTAGGCTATAAGTTCAGTGTTAAAACTGAATTTGGTGAGTTCCTTGACATCTTTCTTGCCTATCTCGTGAACAACCAAAACAGCTTCTATGAAAGAATTCAATTTGACACAATGGACCTATCTCTTGAGGTAACTTATGCCCATAGTGTACTGTACTGTACACACGAATTTAACAAGGCTTGTGATAAAGTTGCCCAAAACTAGAGCCAGTGTTGAAATATCTTCGAATTTGACCTACAAAACACCTGTCTACAAGTTTTTTGACCAAAGTCCAAACACCTAATTTGTGGGCTAATGTAAAAGGAAAGGTAATGAAGATATATGTTGATATTGACCATTGGGGAAGTAGTCAAAAAATTAAATGCACATTTCATGATTCTAGCACCTTCTGTTTATTCAGTTCACTAAAAGCTTATTCACAAAATCTGGGGAATCTGAATGAATCTTGCGTTTTTTGTGTTATGAGCAATTGCTTGTTTCCCATGGATCCATAGGCCACTGTGCTGTAAGAATCTGTGCGTGTTATTGACAGCAAATTACTGAATCGATGTTTAATTTCCTACCAATACGACCAAATTTGCAAATGAGATCGGCTTTCGTGTCAGAGCATGATACGCATAAAACCCAGAAAAAAGACATTTATCACTTTCAAGTTAAAAAAATCAAAGTGTTCCCCCAAAGGCATACGTCATCTGCCATCGCAGTTTGTGTTTATGAATGGAGTAAAGGTCATACAAGATCATCAGAGGTCAATATGCGGTACAGTCCCATATGAGCTGGGTTCGTGATTATCACCAAGTCTGAAGTTAAAGTGCATTTCGTGATTTCAGCACCTTCGGTTTTATTCATTGATCACTAGATATCTGGGAAAGCTTATCTCAAAATTGGGGAGAATCCTGGTCTTGTGTTATGAGCAAATGCTTGTTCCCACGGTCACATAGGCGACTGTGCTATAATTCTGTCCGTTTACGGACAGAAAAGAAAATACAAAATTAGAGTTCTTACAGATGCAAGCTAATTTGCATGTAAGATTGGGCCACACATAGATTATAAGGCTAACGGTTAGATGATAAAAAAAATCTCACATTTTTTAGGCAAGTCGGGGGACGAGGTGTGGATCACAAAATGCCCTTAATTAATCCAACAGGTAAAATATTATGAGTCCAATACATGCAAGGTTCAATTTTACACACAGATACATGACACACTACGAAAGTAATCCTTATGTGCCGATCTTTGCCAGCAGACAAAACAAACAATTACCAAATCAACAAATAGTGAATCAAACTCAAACAGAAAATGCATTGCTAGCTATCAAATCCTACTTTCAGAGTTTGAATATTAATGAACTTCCAGGCCTGGATGGACACACTACGCAAACACAGAACATGCGGGCACAAAAACATATCCCCCTGACTGGTACGTTAGGTTAA
The DNA here is from genome assembly GCA_023653785.1 of Ophioderma brevispina. NCBI lineage: Eukaryota > Metazoa > Echinodermata > Ophiuroidea > Amphilepidida > Ophiodermatidae > Ophioderma > Ophioderma brevispina. The sequence goes on from JAMKCH010026223.1 coordinate 16,651, forward strand.
CGGTGATGGTCTGTTGAGCTATTTAATGAACTTTTATCCATGGCCAGCGGAGGAGTTAACTCAATCCCATCTTGCAATTAGGTACGATCGCTGTATGGTAGAGTTTGGGAATGCTAGGTTAACCATTTCAACCATGGCAGATTCCATAGCTACAAAATAAACACATATAAGTCAGGTGGCAGGCCTGGCAAAAATGTGGAAGGAAATCAGGATTCTCTTCCAAGGAAATTTGGTCATTAGGAGAAAATTCGATAAAGAAATACATAAGAATGTGGGAAATCCTTAATATTGGCTGGGAAAATTTGTCCTGCACCAGGGAAATTAATTTTTTTTCCAGCGCTGGTCAGGGGGTTGAGATGGATTTCCCAAATACCGCAGGTCATTGGGAAGCTAACTCAAAAACCAATGGTTTAGAGGTAGAGTAGACATTTTCACATGATGGGTGACTAGTCATGAATAATGGCATAATTTTGAAATTTTTAAAAGAAAATTTTGTAAAACCTGGATCTCTGAACGACTATAGGTTGTCACGGTAATCAAGGCAACTTTATTCATCCGTCTTGACAACAAAAACAATACAAATTGACACATAGGTTATTACGCTTACTAAATTGTGCAATTATTGTATCGCGTCCTTCGCAATCTCTGATTGCATTAGGTCATGTGTACGACATGGCTCATTTGATTTACCAAACTGTTACCCATTGGACAACACTGAACTTTCATCTGATGTTCAGACTAAACCCCTCAAAAAACATGTGAAACCTGCCATTTTATGTAAATTGTCTATGAGGCGTATGTAGAGAAATCCACATAGCAAGCAAAAGTGGCAATTTTGGGGGAAGCTCATACCAGGAAGTTTTTGTATTTAGAGGGAATTTATACATTTTTGCGGAAAAATTTGGCAAGGCTGGCTTCATGGGAAATAAAACAGTTTTCATACCCTTAGAGAGATCTCTTAGGCACCATATTCTGCATTGCGTCAAAGATGTAAAGAAAGCCCTGTATTTTAGGCCATCCGGTATGGGGTCGTCTTTTTGGTAGCTTTGAGTTGTGTTTTTGACTCTATGGCAGTGGGGGGGGGGGGGGGTAAAGCTGCTACAATCTCTATACCAATTTCTGTAAATGCTTTGCCACTTTGTGGCTCATGCATTAGACACATATCATCTCAGCGGCAAGTGGCATAGGCAGAGGGGAGCAGGGGGACACGTGCCCCCCCCCGACTGAGCTGTTTTGTAGGACTAACGGTCCGTCGGTAACATTTTGTCTTTAAAAAGCTGTAAGCTGTTTTTTTAGGTGTGGTGCATGATAGAGCCATGAAAATGTGTTTAATAATAACTGCTTGGTCAGTACTAATACCATATAGGCTGTTTGCCAGTGTTTGTCGGGACACCTACCCCGTGTCGGGTACATTCACAAATCTGAGCCCCTCGTCAACAAAATCCTGGCTACGCCACTCAGCAGGCATGGTGGGCTGATGGCACTCCTATTTCAGAAGGGAGGCATATAAACGCTGGAAGACTGCCATTTCAGCATTGTCATCACCCAAAACCCCCCATTTTTGTGACAATTTTACCACTGTCAACAAAAGACCCCTATTTTTCGACAATTAGCAAATTGGCACCAAATAACCTTAAATTGCATTGGTAATTTGGCCTTCTCTCAGCCCAAAGAACCAATTTTTTTACATTCTGTCACATAGTTTTGATGG
>JAMKCH010026224.1:0-19135 GCA_023653785.1 Ophioderma brevispina
TTTGTCTTATATCTCCATACATTGTAAGTAGTACAAACTATACCTTTTTAAATCCTTGTAACAAGATGACCCCTTTGTTCCTTTTATACAGCAATCCAAGCATTTTAATTTGTGACCCCTGTATATGATTTTCCCCCCTCCTGGATTCTGCCCCCCTACACTTGCACAAGGGGTTACCCCCCCCGCTAAATTTGTTCATTAACCCTAACGCGGTTGAGATGCAATGAGAACCAGAATAAACGTGGTACCCGGTCGAACATGTTACTCGTTGCATCTCGGCCGTCCACAACTTTTTTGGTCGCGCAAATTGACTCTTCTCATTGAGCCCTCATTGCATCTGGGCCGTCTTCCGGGAATTGACGCGATTTGTTTGTTGCATTTGGGCCGTCTTCCGAGGAAATGAGGCGATGTTTTTTCGTTGCATCTGGCCGTTATTGACTTAACGCTACTTATTCCGGTGACGGGAAAACGGCCGAGATGCAATGAAACGCAAACTTTGCTTCTCTCGTTGCATCTGGGCGTTAAAAATAAAAATAGAATTGCCCCTCGTGCATTTTGGGGGCCGTCGGCAGGCAAAACGACCCGGTCCCGGGTTGGTTACCTTCATAGAAGAACAAATCCACTGAGAAAGATCTCTGTCCTCCACGGTCACGGAATTGCGCCAAATGACCCACCTATTTATGTGTAAAATATATTTCTATTCTTCCAATGGCCTAGACTATCAGTTGCGAACAAATTGAAGAAATCTCAAAAAATCTCATAGGTGCCAGTGCTCTGCTTAAAGCTACATCAGTCATTTTCTCATGATGTAACAAATAATCCCCTCTATTTTTGTGGTCCTCCCTATAGCTGTAGGACCACTTAGCAATCCGTGTGCATGTGTAAATGTGGTGGATTTGTGTATCACTAAAAGTCTTTTTTTAAATTGTGTTAATTTTTTTTTTAAATTGACCTCAATGAAAAGTTTGAGTGTAATTGGAACCAAACTTGGTTTGTCATAGGTGCACCATGTAATGCCTCATATGGCGGAATGAGGGTCAAAGGTCATGTTAGATCAGTGAAAAATAGGCTCAAAATGTAAAATTGACCTTCAATTGAAAAGTGGTGAAGTTAATTGGAACCAAACTTGTGTCATAGGTGCACCAAGGGATCCCCTCATGTTGATGAGTCAAAGGTCTTATGCCAAGTCCAGATCATATGCCAAGATCATGGAGGCCGCCCAGCTTCTATGCTTTGAATCTAGTGAACGCGTAAAGCCGGAACTACAAACTTCTTAGTTTAAGTGAGTTTTTTTTTTTTTTTTAATTTATTGTATTTGAAATTATTTTAGACTGTGTGACATAGACAAAATAACGCAAACTGTAATAAGCACATTACCAATATTCCAGTCAGGGGTAAAGTAAAAAACCCTGTGTAAAATTGTTTAGAAATGATTACGCCGCATCACCGAAAGTGTCACATAATAAAGTTGTGCACATTTTTCAGTGGAAATTAATAAAACGTTACCCCAGTTTCTTTCTTAATATCTTGGCCAATGATATGTATAGACCTCAGTACCCCATGAAGAGCTAAAGATATTCAATCATCGGCCCAGATGGAGCCCAATTGTTAAATTGCCATTGCTAGTGTTATCACCAACCGATCCACAATTCAGATTAGTAACAAAATGTTCCCATCCTCTTTCAAAGTAACTCACTCAGTTTAACATAATAAACGGTCCTATTGAGCACTAAGTGTTTGCTTCTGAAAATGTGGTAAATTGAATAGAAATGACACTACGCAGCAAGTTACTGTAAGTTAAATTTTGCTTCTGCACAAAGTTGTTAGGTCAAGGCTTGCCCAACAACTTTTTTTCTTTTCTTGACTTTGTTTGCCTTTCAATCCTGTTTGAATAAATTATGAAATATGGTCAAGGGAATTTCACCACACTATGAAGCTCAAGATTTATATATTGTGAAGATGATAAGTATTTTGTGCTTTCTGTTCATGAACAAAATACTCAAGTCTAAATCAACGGCAAACTATAACTATGGCCTAAACCATCGAAAGTGTCCCCGGCCTATTCCAAGACTCACAAGACACTAACTAGATTTTTGTTTACGGGAGTTTATCTGTTTACAAACACAGTCGGCCAGGTCATGCCATGGCTTATGCAATAGTTTGTTTGCTCGTATCCACAAGTCATTGGTAGGCTTTGTGGTGGTGTCCATTATTGTCATCGCTAGTGTGCTGATCCGGGGCCCGCGTGTATCCATGATACAGACGGCTCCTAACATGGCCCGCTATTGAGGCTGGGGCGGATTGAAAACAGTCAGGGTTTTTCACCCTACTCTATTCGACACTGACTGCGATGTACATGTGTGACAGTTGTTACTCTCTGTCCACGGGACCGACCGCTTATAACGTTCCCCTCCGAAGGACGGGAGCTTTCATGATCCATTTGCCCAATTCCAAGTGAACCATGGAGGATAGCGGTATCCTGTATTTAATCATATCTGGTTTAGATCAAATCCAGAATTTGATAGACCCGAATAAATCCCAGCAAGTGCCACGACCCCACCGGGATTCGAACCCGGGAATTTTGATGGTAAATTTGTGCCAGAGGCACCCCTAACCGCAGGCGCCACGCCTCTCCCACGATACTTGTATGTGCCACTTGCACCATGACCATTGTACTGCAGACTTGATAACAACATGATGGCCTCCCATTCAAACGGTCATACCCAATTTTGATTTGGGGTGAGAAAAAGCTTCTTGACATCTTCCTTGTTCTCATGTCAAACACTAACACAGGCATTCTTAAAACTGTACATGTCCAATTTCCAATTTCTCATGATATTGAGCAGTCAGAAAAATGTTCTAAGGATGCATTTGATGTGATTCGTGGTAAGTTGTACTCATATTTATTGTATTTAAGACTCATCCCATCAGTCGACTGCGCAGCCGGCGATCGCAAGTTTCCTCCAGCCACTTCTGTTTTGGGCCAAGTTGGAGATAGCCTTTGGTGCAACATGTGGTTTGGTCCCCCAAGAGCTTTTGGATGTAGGAGAGATATGATGTTATCTTGTCGGCCTGGCTTCATCTTGCCATGTGTTGGTGTGTTAGAAAGCCATATAACCTCCTACTGGGCTCTCCCTCTGGCATCCTTAGATTATGACCAAGAAAAGTAAGCTGTTTCAGTCTTACTCGGTTTATCAGAGGCTCGTACCTGTAGCAGCATAGATTTGGCATTTGGAAGACTGAGCGCATGTAAACAATTACATATGCGTGTCCACACTGGTAATGGGGAGATGGGACAGTGAGTGTTCAAATACACCTTCTCTGTGCTTAGTGGTTTATCCCACTAACACAGATTCGATCTGTGTAATATGGCCCCTGACACCAGATGAAAAGAATTCTGAAGTGTTTTCTCCACTGCATTAGGCGATTGTGAATATCTTTAGCTCCACAATTGTTTGCTGAGGTTCTATGCCAATCCACTGGTTGCTGATATTGGTGGAAAGGAAATTGAAGGACGACATTTTATTCATTTTCAACCGTTATAGGGTTAGAGATACTAAAATCCAATTAAGCCATAGTGCGTTAAAGTGTCTATGTGTTGGCGTGGGACAAGGGTGTTCATGGTTACACATGTCTCTGGAAAATCATAGAAATTCATGATTTTAAAATATCGTTTTATTTTCAAGGAATTCTACAAAAAAGAGCACTCGAAGTTTGAAAACTGTTTGAAAGCCTTGGGTATGTTGACAAGCCTGCATGTGCAGATGATTAGTCTTAAAACGTCATTGTTACTTCAAGGAATTTTTTTTTCCCTCAACAAAAAGCAGTGACTTGTTAGCTTGATAAATTATTATTGAAACCACCAAGGGTATGCAAAAAGCTGTTCAGATTGATGTACCGTTTTTTAAAATTTCATGAGATGCATAATTTATACACTCCCACTTGTCGCTTTGTTTGTTTAGTTACGGATGCTCTTATGCGATGCAGGAAATTGGGTACATTTTTGTGGAATATCCCGACGTATTTGAAGATCTTTAGGTTTCCCAGATTGTGGGATACCAGTTGATTTGATTTTGGTGTGATTTTCCTTCCAAAATGGCGTATGTGTGCCAGATTGAAGTAGTTGCATTAAGATTTCAAATGTCATCCATATCCAGAAAAGGAAGGTGATGAAAAAAAAAGGTACATCTGGGGGGAAAGAGTTCCATATATATATCCCCTTAAAATACTTACAGGAAACAAATTCTTTTTATTAATGGACTCGGAACCATAACCCTAAGACCAAAAAAAAGTACATGTAGAAACTTTGAGGGAGATACATATAAAAAACTCTTGCCATTTTTGGTATCTCAGTACGCAGCAGCAGTGGTGACATTATTGGCCAAATAGGGCAGAATTTGTGGAGTTACTTACACCAATGGTAGCGATTCACGAGAAATCATACAATCATTGAAATAAAATAGTTGCCACACTTGATTCAACATATAGTGCAGTATGGTGTGTAATCCCATGGGAATTCATGTTAACTGTTTGTGGCTGTTTGGGGTTCAATAGGGCCTTAGGACTGTCAGGAAATGGATGGGGCCCACATTTCAGACTGCTTCCCCTCCTCAAGGGTGGTAAATGTTAGCTTACAGGGAAAAACAATATTGAAATTGAGTAAAATTGTGTTTTACTGTACACTAATGTGTTAGTATCCTTAGAAGGATTAGAAAAAAGTATATATTTGCCTAGGTTCCACCTAGCAAGGAAAATCAATTTCAGCTAGAGCTGGGAGTTACGTTTAATTTCATATCCGTTTACACGGTCTGTACTTCCGTTCGTTTTTAAAAGTTTAAACGATCATAACAAGTTACGACCGCCTGATTTGGCGCTTCCACGCAGATGCAATTCTTGCGCCATAAATCGTTCGTAATCGGGTTACCCGCTTTGCATTCCAATCTTAAGTATCATCTTGAACCCCATATAAAATGTTGTTTGTACTTACTATGTTATGTTTTAATCCGAAATAAAGCAGGGTTGAATATCCTAAAGATCCCAAACGACGATCACTGCGGAAAAGATGCCATTACCGCTGCCATTTTACTTTTTGTAGATCCCTCTGTAATTGAAGCACCGCATAATTGAGGCCGTGTTATGCGGTGAATATGCCGAAGTCAACAAACTCAACGCACAAGAACTTGGTAAACGGGGGATTTTTCTTTTCCCGTAAATGACGAACCATTTCTAGAAGAAGGCATTGAACTGTTAAACTGTTTACTTTCACTGTACGGCGTGGTAATTTTTTGGTGAAAATTTGACTGCAGCAATTAAAATAATACTGAAAAAAATTTAGTAGGGTTTGCTGACTTGTGACACGTGTAGTGAATTTTCTAAACGTTTAGAGACACTTCCGTTCGTGTAAACGTTAAACGTTTAAACGTCCCCGCACTACTTTATGCACAAAAATCTTATAGGAACTGTTTCATTGACATACCAAACACACTAGTGGGCAACAATCCATGTGCTCACAGCTGAAAACAGAATTGGGCAAGTCATTGTTCAACAGAGAGCAGAGGTCTTCCCCTTTACCATATACTCCCCATCCCCCACCAATCAATGTTGGGGACCTGGCGAGGCTGCTGTGATGCTGACAACATGAATCAGATCAACATTGCCATGGGGAGAGGTGTTCACTTTTCCCCTCATCGGATCACAGTGTGGGCAATATTTTTTGATGACTGTAGTTCTCACTTATAGTGTTCAGAGTCCTGGAGACAATGACAATGTTCAAAAAAAAAAAAAAACAAGAAGCGAGAGAATCCATTTTGACTACTTTGAAGCACTTTCTGCAAGTTTCTTATACATCCCTTAAAACACTCCAGCTTATGTGAAAATTTGTCAAAATCACTGTTTCATGGAACTAAAATATTAGGATAACAAGAAGTAGGGAAGTGTGAAACCAGTTAACTTCGCTTAACTTCAAATGGTTGACGCAAAGGAGATCCATTATTATTCTGAAGTCACAAAGTGCGCTATTAGAATACTTAGTGACCAATTTGATTTGGCTATTAACTGTTTTCCTACAATAACCATTGATGTACTTCGTGTCCATCCTACCACCATTGAAACTGCAGTCATGTTATTTTACGGTACCTCAGTATGTCTATGTGTCTCAGCACACAAAACTTTTGATGAGTCGCTGTGATGCAGCGAAAATGAGTTCTCCGTGTCGTCAGATGAGACGTTTGTGAACTAAACAGTCATAAAACATGAGTCATCAATGAGTCATTGGAAAATTGACTCACTTACATGACTCATTAAATTCACGAAATGTTTCATCTGACGACAATCTGGAGACTCATGCTGATGAGTCATTCTGATGAGTCAGCCGACTCATTTTCAGATTTGATAGTCAAAATGACTCGTTGACCTGCTTTTGCCTTTTGTCAGGTTTAGTGAAAAAATTTGTCCGATAAGTGAGTTATCTGGGACACATGACAGTGAGTCAGATGACTCATTTTTTTTCGCAAAAACACTCTCAATTATTTGCTTCACATTGATTATATGTTTTTTTTTGTTTATTTTTTTTTTTTTTTTTGTTTTTTTTTTTTTAAACTTGTCTGCAGCCGACTTTACTGTGTGACAATTCAAAGTCATGCCATTTACCCTTGGTCTCCGAAGTGTACACTCAATGTGCCTGAAATCAACGGATAATTTGACTATAGTATGTTTAATTTGGAGAAAATGAAATTGAAATTATAATTAAATCAACATCACTATCTATAGCTTTGTCTCACCTCAAAGTTGAATGTGCCGTCATTAGCGTCTTTGGCATTTCCACTGGCGTCTCGATCGTGCTGGCCTTTTTCGCGTGCATATCATGCTTGATTCCAAGCATAGCGCGCGCGATTCAAGGCTGCGCAACATAAACAGCGCAGTGACGTCACTTCACGTAGATGGACAGACTATACATTACATTTCAAAGGAAACAAGCTAAGGTGGTAAGGCATGCTAATTTATGCACGTGCTGGATATAATTGGAGCAATGGGTAGAAATTACAATACACTGGCACGAATCCTTCAATCTGTCAAAATGTGTCAGTCATGGGGGTGATTGAACCAAGAGGGCATCTACATTATACTGACCAATTTTAACATCAGCTACTGACGCAATTTAACATCAAGAGGTTGCAGAAATGTGTGCAATCGGGATTCATCGATGCTATGCTTACGGCTACTGTAGTGTGTCCCTAGCTACATGTAGTCCTAGGCCAACTTAACACCTTAAAATTTACAAATGATAAAATCGATCAGGCAGGTAAAATAAAATTCTGCAGTTCTGACTCACGTGTGACAGTGCCGAGTGACAAATGTAGTGACGCCCGGATAGGCTATTAAAACTACATTTCATGCATGTAGGCCCTATGCATAGCCTCTGTCGCATGTACGATGATCTTGTGACGCGAAGTGTACACATTCTTCACTCATGTCATTGAAACACGCTAACATTGTGTTACACCCTTTATTATTGATAAGCTTAAAACTGTATGTCCAAGACAGGCCCAGATGTCACAGGCGAACGAACTTAATGAACTGTCAATCATAACGTTGTGTACATCCTTAAGCATTGAATTACTTGATCTAAGAAATTGTCATACTAGCCTACGCACGGTGTAGCTTGTAAATATTGACCACGTACCCGCTAGATTTTTTGAAGTATCGCTTCACTTGAGCTCAGCCTTGATTGATCGTCTGCGGGCAATGGCGGGCGGTGAAATTGCTTAAAATGACAGCTCGCTTTGACTATCGAGTTCCCGGATATCGAACATTACTCACTCTCCTGCATCAATGCATAGAAAAGTTGATCCTTGACTCACGTGCATTGTTTTCTGAGTCAATAAGCAATAATGTTGCCCGTATTGGACTCATATAGGGCATTGGAAGAAGACTCAGCTTGAATGATCAAATGTGTCAAGTCGACCTTGACTCATCTTGGCGCATTTGTGAGTCATAATTAACATCTTGTGAAAATGAGTCATGTGCGCTCATAAGTAATTTGACTCATTGTTCAGATTTTTATTTAGGTCTTTAATGACTCGATTGATTCAATTTTGGGTCATATTGCATATGACTCATGGAAAACACATCTGAATGGGTCAAGTGACTCACCAAAAGTTTTGTGTGAGCAAGGTGTAAAAGAGCAAAGGGCTACCATATTTTGACTTCAGAGCCCACCCGGGGGGGGGGGGCACTGACATTGGAAAGAGGTACAGGTAAGTGCAGCCCTTAAGACCCCCTTTTCGCGTCTCTCCAGCAGTTCCCAAGACCCCCAGTTGAAGCATAATTCAGTTCTTAAGATCCCCTTTTCAGAAAATGTTTGCCTCTGAAGCTGAAATTTAGCCAAATTTCAGCTCCCAAGCCTGCAAATTTCTCAAAAATTCAGTTCCCAAGCCCCTACTTTCGGAGACAAAATCAGTTTACAAGCCCCCAAGTTCGGAATTCGGGGCCACACATTCCTACCTGAAAAAAAGTTGAGTGCCCCCCCCCAGCCTTGGACAAGACTAAATTAGAGTAGTGTGCATGGGAAGTGTTAGTGTAATATACCTCTGGCACAAATCTGTTGAGACTTTACTAATACAGATACAATTAAGTATCGGAGACAGAAAGTGATCCATATCTTGCCGACTGCAATGTGTCAATAATAGAGCAAGCATCATCATTTCTCATGAACTAGGTTTGCCGGCTACTTGTTGACACTTAAATGTGGCACATGAGTGATGCTGTATTCCTTGGAGACATGGCATAAGACTTAGCTAAGTGGCTTATGAAGAGTATACCTGAATTTGGGACACTTCCGGGGACACTTACGTATGGCCTCATCAATGATTAAAGGGGGATGGCCCGATTTAAGCATATGAAGTTTTCATTTTAGTAGAATGGACTTCACCCCAAAACCCCATCTGTAAAGTTTTGCGCCAATATTTCAATCCGTTTTGATATGAGGGCTAAAAACATGATTTTGTAAGCCCCATAGAGTACTGTGTAAAATTAATATTGGTCGATCAAAATGGGGCACATTTTTGTTTATAACTTCCAAACCAAACATCTTTTAGCCCTAAAATTTCACAGGGTAAATGAGATAAATAGTAGCTTTCTTCTGATACCAAAATTTTGACCACTTCCGGTAAAATATGGGTCGCTGGGGACAAGGCTATTAGCGATCGGGCCATGGACCTTTAAGACCAAATCAGCGCCCTTATGGGTAAACAGAACAATTTTATAATAAAATGACTCTGGTGATATTTATTCAGCAGACGACGAATATGCTGCTTAACACAAGAAAACAGTTGATTCCCATGCGCACCCTTTGTGGTTTTAATATCAATGAGTACGAGTCGATGATATTCATGTAGTAGACACATTTGTTGAATAAGTTATGGCAAACTTAGCCAACAAATTACCTGGATGTCTTTTTATTAGCCTCTTATTAATGTCGCTGTTTTGGGGTATGTTATTTCTATGTGTATCTCAATTCTTCCAATGGCCTAGACTATCATTTGCAAATAAACTGAAGAAATTTTATATTTTTTTGTAAAATGTGCCAGTGCCGCTTTTTATAGGGTGGGGGCTTAGAAGGGGTGAAATCAAAAATTTTGGAATTTAATTACGTCCACTTCAGGGATGGTGCATTGGGTCATTTGAAAGATATTTTGTACAGGAAGATGGTATGTAGCTCGTACGAAACCCCCCACCCTGGCTAAAAACTAAATTTGCATTGTACATGCTGTATTTCACATACACATCCACTGTCCTATTACTTGTATTACATGCTGCTCAATTGAATTACTCCATATTTATACCATGGATCAAGTTGATGTTTTAAAAAACAATACATGGATCACTGGTACTCATCTTTAAGCATTCCCAGCACATTTTATGAAGGGCACCCCAATTTTCAACATTTTGAGAATTTTTGGACAGTTTGCATTGGAATTGGCTAGTAAACTATAGGCCTACCTGCGAATGGTAACGCTCCTCGAAACTGAGTTGTTTTTATGTATCGCAAAGTAGGGATTTGTAATGAGGGAACAAACTAATATCGAAGCTCCAAAATAATTCAATGGCTGCTGGAAACGTCTTTTCCTATATGAAAGACCCGGGAAATTATGCCAAGTAATGTCTCTGCTCATCATTAGTTATTTACTTGGTTCAGGCAGTCAAGTTAGAGGTCATTTTACTGAGTTGGGAATGAACGGACGTGGACAGGGAATGTGGAGTTTCCAGCTATGCAGTTAAGTACAATCCGATATGCCGATTCCAATTACAAAAGTGCTTTCTTTATGACAAATATACACACTTTGAGCATACCATTCGCAAGTATAATTTACTAGACAATTAAATAAGTGAGCACATCTTTTAAAACAATACAGAACATTTTTTACAAATGTTGCACTGTAGTGCTGGTATTTTTTACATTTTCAGACTCTAGTCAGACTCAGAATAAGGCGACCAATAGGTGTTTGACGTAATGGTTGGCAACACAAACTAATGTCTGCCGTGAATATAAATATCTCAAGTATAAAGATTAATATAACAAAACACTTACATTCGTGAAATATTGCGTCTGTGAGTCGAAATGACAAGAGGGCATTATTAAATAAACATTTTTTAAATCTATTTTGTTTCAAACATGCCCGGCCCACAGTTACACAATCAAACCAATATAAGACCTTGCAAGGACGACAAACATAAGCAAGCAACTCTCACATTGTTATTCAAGTCACTTATGGAGATTAGAGGTTGAACCAGGGCCCAACAATTCCCCTAACTAGGATCTCAGGCTAAAGACCTTATACTGATAAGCCCCCCACCTTGATAGTATATCACCAGCCACCAAACTGCCCACAGTGCATATAGTGTATTAGGATACTCAGTACACTTGTTAAATGGTGGGAAATGGAAAGGTGACTACTGACATGGCAGTACGGGAGGAAAAGGCCTCTAAACAGGTCTACATTTCAAGTACTCTCACGATACTGTATTCTGCATCTCCCTAGCTACTATCCAGGGGTTGTTCCCCACACTTGTGTGTAAACCCTATTATAATTAACTATACAGACCTTTCATCCAGTTACACAGTGCTTTGGATTAAATTGGTCCATTCAGGCATGACTTACATGTTGTATGCACAGATATTTACGATTGCTTCGGGAACGGACAACAGGGAGGGTCGAGGCCCTCAGGAAAGAGTTTAGTGAAGAGAAAACGTATGGGGAGATAGGAAATGAGAACTCCAAGGTGGTCTTGTCAAGGAATACAAACAGGTGTTTGATATGAAGGATGACCTCTTTGACGTTTATGCAGGGGATCCGGTCAGGTGGAACAATGTGTGGACAAAGAATGGGGAGTTCCTGGGGGTAAACCTGTACATGAGTCCGGGTAACCAGCCGAGTTACAAGGGTTCCAGCAGTGACCCTCTTGAGACCAGCAACAATGAAATGCATGGACCCTATCGAGAGCAAGATCTGTTCAAATGGACTATCTGAGACAAGAAGCTTCCAGACTATCCAATAGACATGCTATCCGAGACCCGGGGGGCCAAGCAATACCTTCCATTGGAATTTTTAACCTGGGATTTACACTACATTGAGCTAATTTTTTATGGACTTGTATTCTGTTGTTGAGCAGTTATCAAAACACAAAAAATCATCATTCTAACAGATTCCTCATAATTTGATTACTCTATCTGAGACTGAAAAGTAAAATTTGATACCTGTGTGAGGACTGACAGAGACATAGGTTATTGTAGTTTACCAAGGTGGTTGAAATATGCAAAGGAATTTGGGAAGCGCTGATGGCATACGTGGGACAGAAGAGTGGAAGGGTCCTTATTGGAATATGAAAAATTGCAGGAAAGCCTCTCAACAAATGTCAATAAGTGTATCTTTCTAAGTGTTCCAACTTCATAAGTTAGTGTAACACAGCAATACTGCTTTAATAAAGAGCATTTCAATTGCTTCAGCGATACTTTTGGAAAGTTGTTCTGTGTTACCACTTTGGACCAAAAATCGTCATTTGGTGCAGTTTTTTGGGGGTGTAAGTTCAAAAAATTGAATATCATGGGGTGGGGGTTTATTTAAAGATAAAAAATTAAGTTTGGTGTCATAATGGCTTGTATTGTTGGTGTTAATCATTTCCCATGTGGACGTCTTAAAAATTTGGACCTGACATTTAAGCCCCCCCACCTACTTAAAGGTCTTTAAACCACAATTCTGTAATGCATAGTTGCCAGCTGTTTGAAAGTCTACATTTATTGTGATACATAAGAAAATGAGATAAAACAAAAAAATATTCAATGCAAAACACTTTTGGAAACTAATTTGGTTATTATTGAATAATACATTCTGTGCGAATTAGATGGCAATTTCCTTTGTGGGCAAATAAACATTTATAGTTTTACACATCTTCTATGGGGATAGTAATATAAGGGGCTAATAACATTAACAAATCAATTTTATAGATTTTGTTTACCGGGTAATAGCTCTTGCTGTCATACTCATCAGTTTCAAAAGTGTGTCGCCATTAATATTTGTTGTTTTGTTCTAAAAAATAAGAGGAGGGACCAATTTTGCAGGGGTCAAAACGCTGTGTAGTCTTGTGCTCTAGGGCTCAGCCAATCATGCATGATCATGAACGATTGAGCAACTCTAAGCATCGGCGATTGTTGTCAAGGTGAAAGAGCACCCAATAAGGATAGTTGTGGTACGCTAGTTTGCAGGAAACTCTACACGCTAAAATTAACTGCTTATATTGAAAGGAACAGTGGGTCTACTTTAAGTTTATACCTTAGGGGAATTGGTCAAATGCGTATATTCTGGAGTTTAAAAGCATCATCGCAAGTGAAGCAAAGAGTCCTCATGGCCTTCTAAGTTGTCTGCAACTCCTACCAAGTCTCATTTTGTCAATTTTGGCCATCAGCTTTCCATTAATTTGGAATATTGCAGACTGCAGATACAAATAATGTAATTTCCATGTCCACGTTTAGAATGAATGACAGTAACATCCCAAGCATCGGGGAATAACTGTGTGTGTTGGACGTTCCTGTGGGATGGATGAGAGGTATGAAATTATATCTTCATGTGACATGTGAAATGTTTGTGGATCTGTCAATGTCTGTATACATAGATTTAACTGGATTGTAAGTGTGTGTTTGCATTTTACATGGGGCCTACTGTACATCTGTCAATATTATTAAAATTTCTGAAAGTATAGTCTATTGGTTAACAGAATGTTTGCCTCGGGGTCCCAGATTCAAATCAAAGTGGAGCTATAGTAGACTCCAATTGATGGTAGAGTTATGGGCGGAGTTTGGACTTCGTCCATTACTCAAAATAGGGGACAGAAATACCCAGAAAATCTTTGATTTCTTCCTCTCAATACAAAAGAGATCGGATTAAAAGAAACTGGCCAACTACAAATAAAGTTACGTTATTCGTCCAGTCAATACTTTGTATTTTATACTATGTGATGCATAGTGTGTCTACCCCAAAATTGGTTTTAAACATTGCCTACAACAACATATCATAAATTTTAGAAGGCTTCAGTCACCTGTGTGTAACAATGCAGAACTTTTATCTTCACTATTCATAAAATCAGCTTTCACCTGCTTTCACTGAAACTATTCCTGGATTTAGTTTGCGCTTTCTTTGAACATTCTAGGGTTTATGCCTTGACTATTGATTGGGACTGAATGGCCCAACCACTCAGGGTCGGCTATCATGGCTATATAGCGCACATCATACCACAATACACGGACTAAAGTTTTTATATACTCTCTAAATTCAAAAGATTGAAAAAGTCAATCCTCCTTGGAGTGACTCTTGGAGTCAATCAAAAAGATTTTTCAATCTACCAAGAGTGAGAATCACTCTTTTTCCTCCTTACAAGTAAAATTTCAAACTGTAAAGAGTGAATTTGTACTCTGCAAAGAGTGAAATTTCAATCTTTTTAGATTGAAGTTTTCAATCTTTTCACTGATTGTTCCCTCAGCACAATCCCTCTTGATTGAAAAGTGTGTGTAAATTTACATTGACTTATATAATTCAATCTTTTCGATTGACTCCAAGAGTCACTCCAAGGAGGATTGACTTTTTCAATCTTTTGAATTTAGAGAGTACTAATCCCCTCAATTCATACCTAGTAGAGGCTATTCCACTATCAACTGGAATCTAGTATAGCTAGGATTGATCAAGTGACACTGAATTCTGGATTTAAATGTAAGACTAAGACTTAAATGTATTGATTAAAGGTGCATTTCATGATTTCAGCACCTTCTCTTTTATTCATTGATCACTAGATATCCTTGAGAAAAGGTTATTCTAAAATTTGAGCTGATCCCGGTCTTGCGGTTTTGTGTTATGAGCAAATGCTCATTTCCCATGGTCCCAAATGCTACTGTGCTGTAATTACTGTCTGTTTACGGACAGAAATACAAAATTGCAAATTTCTTTCAGTTGCGACCAAATTTGCACGTAAGATTGGGCACACATAGATTACTAATGCTAACAGTTCAGATGATAAAAAAATCTCAATATTTTGTAGGCAAGTCGGGGGGACGAGGCTGTGGATTACGAAATGCCCCTTTAATATCAGAATTTGACTTTTCCCCATGGATCATGTGGAATTGAACAAATGATCTGTGGAAGTATTTCCTCTTCATGAGAGAATGTTAAGTAGTTGGTCCCATGTACGGGGAGTCATGCATGTATGCATTATTTTTGCATGGAAGGCTGGAGGCTGAGTTCTTCCATTTAAAACAATGGCATCGCTTTTGTTTCAATCCATCGTCCAGGATTGTCGTAGAGAGAGAATTCCAGTCCCAAAAATCATACCTTCATTCTCTAAATCTAGACAATTTGTTTGTAAATTTGACATGGACATTTTAGTGTGTAGCAGAAATTTCTTTCCATATTGCCAAAACAATTATGAAAAAAGAACAAAAATTGGTCCAATTTGCCAAAATGCAGAGATGCTAGTAGCTTATGCTTGTGGCCAACTGGTTTAACTTGAAAAAGGAAAAAAATAACCACCTTCTCAATTTCTTTATTTCATATGTACATGCTAATTAGTCAGAGTGTAGGTTAAACAATGAAAACAATCTCATTGGAAATACCCTTACAATAAGGATTCTTATGTTTGTGGTCAAATAAAACCGCTCCTCAATGCGTCTCACAAGATATCTAAAATTGCTTCTTCAAGACCTTGAACAGGTAAATAGATATTAACTCATGCTTGAATCTGGGCCAGCTACATAGTCAATATTCTGAAGAAGGTCTTTCTGATTTTAAAGGGACACTGTGTGGCATTGTTAGGACAGGACATCGATAATTATATCTATTTCCGTTATTGCTGTGGGTCCTTTGAGGTCTGAAGCGGGCAGATTAAATGAGAATGTGAAAAAGATGTTCCTGAATCTAGGACACTTATATGTGTCAATATTCCTGAGTGGATTCTTTGATTAGAAAAGGATGCTTACCTTTTGTGAATAGACCATGAGTGACTGTCATTTATTCTGAGGATCCTGCAAGGTCTGAGGTTGGCAGACTATTAACTAGATTATAGAGGAAAGAGCTTGGCCTAGTGGTTAGGGTGCTTGCTTGCGGTGCAAATTACCAAAATTCCGGGGTTTGAATCCCGGTGGGAAACTTGCTGGGATTTATTCGGGTACTTAATTTTGGATTTGTTCTGTATACCAGCTATTGATTAAATACAGACTATACCGCTCTCCTCCATGGTTTACTTGGAATTGGGCAAATGAATCATGAAAGCATCCTGTCCTTTGGAGGGGACGTTAAGCTGCCGGTCCCGTGTACAGAGAATAACAAATGTACATGTTCATCGCAGCCAGTGTTAAATTAGAGTAGGGTGAAAACCCCTGACTGTTCCCAATCCGCCCTCGGCCTCAAAGCGGGCCATGTTAGGAGCGTCCGTATCATGGATACATGCGGCCCCGGATCAGCTTACTCAGCTGAATAAATCCTGACACCACCACAAGCCATTACCAATGACTTGTGGATATGCTAAGAAGAGGAGGAACTAGATTATGTGACTCAAGCATTTGAATTCAGGGTGCATTTGTCAATATTTTTGAGAGGTACAGAGGGATTTTGTCACATACTAAGCCTTAAACTATGCCTTCCTAATTTTTGCATGATTTTGTTTTCTTGTGGACCATTTGTATTCTCACAATTCAACTGAAGAAGACATATTGTGTGACCCTCATACCTACTGACATAAATCGCTTAACCTAGATTTCAAAGGAATACTTAGAGGAATAATGGTTTAAAGAAGATGGACTGAGACAGAACAAAGCCCTAGGAATCTTTATAGTGAGATGTGGCAACCCGACTAAGCTATTTACCCTTTTTATGTGATTAAGTGTAAGATAAAGTGCTTTTATTGTATAATTGTGAAACATTTTGGTTCACACCTGATTAATCCTAGATAATTGAAATAAATGTCTTGATGTGCATGACTTGTTTGAAAAAGAGAAGAAAACAAGCACAAAGGGAGTGTGTTAATGTACTTTTGGGAATCTTGTCCCCTTTAACCACCCCTCAAACCCCCCCTCCCCCACCCCACTTTGGAATTAGTGCTTTTCTGTGCATGCACCAATATACCAGTGAAAGCAATTATAGGCCTATATTGCACCTAACCATTTTGATATATATGAAATGAATATAGGTGTAAGGCTGGCGCTTCCAAACCCAGGGGCATTTGGTGACAGAGGACGCACAAAAATAGGGGTCTTTGGGTGAGAGACAGCCAAGTTGCACAAAATAGGGTTCTTTTTTGGGGATGAAATTATCTTTGGGTGAAATTTTTGCAAAATTTTCTAAAAAAAAAGAGGTCTACAAGGAGTAAAAATGTTTCCAAATTTACCCCCAAAATGGGGGTCTTTGGGTAACAGTGTTAAAATTTTCAAAATATATGGGATCATTGGGTGACAACGGTGCTGAAAATGGAGGTCTTAAGGTGCAACGAGAGATTTCAAGTCATCCATATTTTTTGTGATATGTAGTGATTTCATATAGATTAGAGAATCAATAGATTCCCTACATTTTATTTGGTAATAGAAATAACTTAAAATAAAAACAAAAGGTGATTTGTGTATGTTTATATTTCAATAGAACACATAGGCTGAATTTCGTATTTGCTCCTATAGCCGGGAGCGGGCTGACGTCACATCGCAGTGAAAACAAAGGGGAAGCCCAGGGAATCCCTGAATCGCGGTGAAAACAAACTGCGCAAATTGCATCTTTAAGTTCACTGCACATCGTATGACACAATGCGTGCAGCGAGAATTGAATTACGCACGTTGTTGCCATGCCGTTGGCATGCAGATTTTGATGAACTCCAGGATGTCCGCTCCCGGCTATGCGAAATTAGAAATTTCACAATTTTTGTACCAAAGAAACAGTTCTCAGCTTAATCCTTTCAAATGGGGATATTTTGGATAGAAAGCTTTACACCAGTGCCAAAATCAGAATTTTCACATTTTTAGGGACACCTGTTATTTGAAATTTCTCGTTGCACCTTTAAGGGCCTTACATATTCTCTAAATTTCTTAGATTAAACTAATCTAATTTGATTGCTATCAGGGACAAATCTAAAGTTTAGATTATAATTTAAATCAAAATACATTGAAATATAAATCTAATAGATTACAAATTTTAATCAAAATTTAGATTTGTCCTCTGTTTTAATCTAAGAAATTTAGAGAGATATGCTTCACCTCCAAAATGGGAGTGCCCTTACGGACTTTCCCCTTGAAAATGTGCCCCTTTTCCCCACTGTTCAGGAAAAGCTGGTTACACCATTGGCTATGCACTACCTGCCTTTCATTACATCATAGCATTTATCAATAACCATTTGAAATGCAGCTTCCAAATATTTAGTGTGGAAAATGTCCAAATATGGTATGATATCTATCCACTGTAAAAACTATAGATTCTCATTGGCTTATAGTTCCACATTCTGTTTCTAAACAATGTAGTGTGGATATGGTGCTTAAAATATATGTAGAGCCTCCATTACAATTGATTTTTTATTAATTTATAATGAAGATAATGTTATTATTGGTTGTGTATGTATATTTAAAGGCATACTATCGATGATTTGCTAAAAAGAAAATCTAAAAAATCATCAAAAATCATTTTTTTTTGCATGTCTGTAACCTGTAACAAGTATAGATACCCTAACATACCCTTTAAGTAATAAGACCAGAAGCAACCTAATAAGGACAAAATCAGACATTTTAGTCATAAACTGTCCTTACGGACACTTACTGCAACACATACTAGTAGTTGAATGTAGAGCCATATTGTTGAACACTGCCATTTTCTTCCTTTTCTGTCAATTCTTTCAGTTGAAAAAAATAACTTATGAGAATTCTACAGACTTATCCTTCACTTTTAACACCTCTTATGTACACAAAGGCAGCATTTTATAATACCTGCCACATGTTTTGATCGAGATTTCGATCACTTGAGCACAGTAAGTGTTAAGCTATTCCTGCTAATTTCAAACAGTTTTACTCCCGAGTAGATCACTGATAGTGTCTTTAAGCACTAAATCTACAGTACAATATTACGCAGTAGATTTCAAAACTATTTGCCGATAAGAATCTAAATGCTGAAGTGTATAAATATCATGCCCTTATTTGGAAGTTTTCCAGACTAATTTAAGATCTATAGTCATCTTCAGCCCTACCACCATTAATTCTTACCATGTTGTCGTTGGTTAAAATTCACACAATTTCCATAATGACTAATTGGCATATAGTTCTCATGGGGATAAGAGAAAAATTTGTTCAAAACTATGTCCAAACCAGGCAAACTGCTTGTACACCTTCCAAACTTGATGTGTTCTATCGATTGCTGAGGAAAGCACTAAATACATGGAGAAGTTGCCATGGGCATAACGGCACTCTCTTATTTGCAGTTCTATTAATATTTCAAAAACGACTTTTACTCCACGGTATGAAAAAAAAAAAAAAAAAAAAGACATAATGTGTGCCCTATACCTACTGACGTAAGTTGCTTAACAAGATGCACAGGGTTATAAACTAGATTTTCAAAGGAATACTTGAAAA
>JAMKCH010026225.1:0-37746 GCA_023653785.1 Ophioderma brevispina
GCCGCGTAATGATAATTGACAATCGTGTTGTGAGCATCTCGTAGGAGGAGAAAAGTTTTCCACATGACATACATAGTGGACATGATGGCCAATGTCTGAAAGCTGAAGACAAAATTCTGCAGCACATTTGGGGATCTTCTCAGACAAAATCAATAAAAATAACTGTAAGAAAAAGAGAAAATGAAACCGCAATTACGTTAACCCTCGTCTTACGAAGGCCTCCGGTGCGCTAAAATGCCAAAAACTTTCGTAAAAGCTTCTATAATCGTTCTTTCATCCTTTCCGGTCATTTTAGCGAAAAAAATGTGAAGGTAGCACCTTCACCGGGGTTAGGGTATGCCATCAAAGTCGAAGGGTTGGGGGGGGGGGTGGTTGCCACCCAAGGATATTTTATGGTGCATTTTTGAAAATATTGTGCACAGTATGGCTCTAAAACTCTATGATTATGTAAAACTAGCCAAATGCCATCATTTAGAGCTGAAAACCGCATGAAAATCCGATATTCCTACGTTTTTTTTTAGCGCAAAATTGGATTTTCGCCTATTTTCTGTGGAAAATGCCAATTTTGCCGACTCGCGGACTTGATGACGTCATTGTGACGCCATACTAGTATGTTGGCAGGCGCGGATCCAGGGAGGGGCGCGCGCCTCCCGGTAATTCTGCAAATTTTTTGCCAAATCAGCCCATTTTGAGCTATTTTGACCAGTTACAGCCTTTCAGCCCCCCGGCAATTTTGACATAAATTTCACTGAAATCCTAGACCCGCCATTGGTTGGTACTTATTTTGATATCAATGAAAAGAGGAGGACCATAGCTATCCATTGGTATCAAAATCATAAGCATCGGGTGCTTGGTAAACCGTGTTGCGAATAAAGGCTTGGTAAGACGAGGGTTAAGTACTGAATAACTCAACAAATGATGGAGAAAAAAACAACAAATAGGGAAAAACTGGGCCATTTCACCTTTGTTTGGCTATTAAAACATCATTATATGGTGTTAAATCGCATTTGGCGGCCATATTGAAAAGCGTTATCCATTAGGAATACATTTAAGTGGTGAAAGTGACCGCTCCATACATTTGACATCCACAGATATAGAGCAAAACATTGAAAAAATGGGGCATTTCACCCCATTTTTTGGCTATTAAAACATCATTATGAGGTGCTAAATTGCATTTGGCAGCCATTTTGAAAAGCGCCCTCCATTACGAATACATTTAAGTAAGGAAGCTTGACCACTCTATACATATGACATCAACAAATATAGGAAAACACTGAAAACTGGACCATTTTACCACATTTTATGGCTATTATACATCATTATAAGGTGTTAAATAGCATTTGACGGCCATTTTGAAAAGCGCCCTCAATAAGGAATAATTTTAAGTGGTGAATGTGATCGCTCTATACATTTGACATAAACAAAAATAGAAAAACACTTCAAAACTGGGCCATTTCACCCCATATAGTGGCTATGAAAACGTCATTATATGGTGTTAAATGGCATTTTGGCGGCCATTTTGAAAACGCCCTCTAGCGAAAAAAGTGCCGGGGTAGCAAAAGTCTACCCTCACTTTTTTGTTATGTCTGATGGTCTAGTACATGGCTGTGTAGAGTAACTTAGGGCACATCTCATGCACACGGGGACCCACCCAGCCAACCCACTATGTCACTTTAATAAGAAGTCATGCATATTTTCATCAAATATGTTCAAACAATTGTTTAGGAACAGTTTTACAGAACTTGGTCTTGATCTTGATCTCAGTCCAGTCGGTCTTGTTCTTGGACTAGATTACCCGGTCTTGTCTTGGTCTACAGCACTGCTTCAGATATCTATAATCCACGTTAAAAGTTTTAATTCTTTTAGTAATCCTAAACTTTTTGCGCAGCTGTAAACTAGTTTGTCTCTTATTTGTTTTGCTCGACTCTGAAACGCTACGCTACTCACAACTTAACGCTTCACTCATCGAAGCACTTTCTTCCGATGGTGTAGCGTAGCGTAGATATCGCTAGAGACGGATCATCTGTGTTTACTATTCACTTATTGGTGTCATCATAAAAAAAGATCTTGGCTCTTGGATGTGTCAAAAGATTACCCGAGACTGTCTCTTTTAGTTTGATTTACTTTCGTCTATCCAACGTATTATCTAACTAACAATACTAACGAGACATCCAATATGATATGTGTGCTTGGGCTAGCTATGGGATCTTTTCTTTCCATTGACATCAATGGATGTCAATGGACATCCATGGACATCCATGGACATCGTCCGTGTCATCATATATTTGTTTCACGTCGCATGTGCACCATAACCACAGGAAAACACCAAATATCACAATTCATACCACAATGAAAACACCAGAATATACCCAGAATTTGCTAGAAATGGGTCGTATTTTCAAAATTTTATTCCAGAAATGTGCCCAAAGAGCTTTTTTTTTATTTCTGTTTTTTATGTTTGTTTTGTTCCCCCCCCTGATTGCTTTAATTTTGATATGTGGTTGGTTTTTTCGGTGTGTTTGTTTTTCCGATTTTTTTTTTTTTGTGTGTGTAAAATTTGGTTCAAATTGTTGTTTCCCGCATAGAATAAAATATATCTTGGCGCTGTCGTGAAAAAACACATGGTGTGCATTTGACCTGTTTAAGAGCAAACCTCGCATGTAGTAAAAACAGTAACATAAAACCTCATCGGTAACATTTTCAGAGAGACCCCAAAACCGGAATAATTTGCTGTGTGCCTTGGCACAAGAAAGGTTTTCATTTCTAATATATTTAGATAAGTTATTTACACACCCCAATTCTGAATAAACTGCCATATGATTAACTATCAAGTTGGCTTGAAATTCAAAAACCCGACCCGATGTGACCCAATGCACATAGAGTTTTAGCACTGGGCCCACATTTTAGGTGGTTTTGCATTTGACTCCTGGAGTTACATATGAAGTTTTTTTTCCCGCCCAGCGACATATTAGAGTATGTTTTACTACGTACGTGTGAGTATAAACCAAAATGGAAAACAAAGTCAACAGCTACTGGATTCTATTGAACTGTGAACTATGTTTGATAACGTGAATACTAAGCATAGCAGATAATTCCCGAATATTACTTATTTCAACCCTTTAAAACTGGGAGAAACATTTTGCACCAAATATTACCTGGAATACAAGCAAACCTTTAACTTTGACCCAAAGTACACACCCAAAGATTTTTTTAATTTAACATGTTTACGTTCTACCCTATAAACTCCGGAAACTATAAGCCAGTGATAGTGTAAAAACTATTCTTACAAAGAATCTTGTGAATCTGAGAAATATTATTCTGTTGTGTGCTTTTAAACATGATTGTGATATGTACCCATGAATAACCTGAACCAAGGTGTGGTCCATTAACACTCAGGTGCCTATGGTTGTTTTCACTAACGTTGTTGCCTAAAGGAGGGTTTTTTTTTTTTTTAAACGACCCCCCGGTTAGTGTACATTATGGACGGATCGATCACTTATTCAAAAAAATATGCTAACTACGTCGAAGACAAAGCATCTAACTTGTATTATATGAAAGTAAATAATTGTCCATAGAATTACTTGTGTGCTGAAAAATTTGGAAGAGAAAAATCGTCCATTGGTTTCAAAATGCACAAAACGAGCAAATTAAATTAAAATATTCTGAAAATCCACGATGGCGGCCGTGAGCGATTGTTTTTCAGGTTCTCAAGAATAGTCATCGGAAGAGAATTAAGTGAAAGACAAACAGTGTTCTATGTTCTGTCGTGATGTGTTTATTGTATTGTTTGGATAGCCTTCAGTGGGCAGCAAAACTCATGCAAAAGATCCTATAAACGGAATAGACTGCACCAGTGTCATCAGAACAGTTGACCTCTGTGCATAATTTGCAGCTGCAGTACATCATCAGATTTACACACTCTCTGGGATGAGCACAGAGACGAGAGCTACATGGCAGCATATGACCCCGGGGAGGGGGCATTTTGTAGTCAAGGTGGATCTGAAACGGTGAACATGGACTTTCCCCTAAAAACAAGGCCTTTTTGTCTGTGTTTTTGCTTACGCATGAAACAATTTTTTTGGTCAGTTTTGGCTACTTAAACAAGTAATCAATGCATGTGTTGATAATATACCCTTATTATCTGGCATTGCTCGTGTTGCTTTACTTACAATTACAATACTTTTGATGATTTTGATCTCAAATTCGGGGGTTACGAAAAAAAAAATACTTTTTCCCCATATTTTGCCTGTTTTGAACCCTAAATCAATGTACGCGCGTAATAGCATGTTCGGAAAAAAGAGGACCCTTTTTACGTGTTTTTTGTTTAGCATCCCTATCCACCTTTGAATACCAAGTGGCCCCCGGGCATATGACATCCCAACAACAGCTAACCAAGAGTTGCACAGGAAATTTTCCCAGAAAAGGAACGACGAAACTTAGGCTGTTGCTTCAACTAGTGATACATATAACAAAACCCTGTAGATTCTGAAAAACTACCAAAAAAAAAAATAAAAGGCCAATTTCGGTGCTGCGAAATCTAATTTTGATGACGTCTACCCCCAAAGCACTCGAGACTCGTATTAATGTCAAGCTGAAAGGCTCTATAGCCTTACACGTATTGCATTTATAACAAACGCGCTTGCTGCCCTGGGTGCCTGCCGAATGCAGATATGATTCCAGCAAGAAGGCGACATCGGTGCCAGGAGATATGGTTTCAGTACTTCTGTCTGCCTCTCGGCTAACAAGTTGAATCAGGTCTGGTATTTTCACATTTAAGGAACTCCAGGCATGTCTATGAAACCTGAGAATCTCCCACACTCCTAGTCGTGAATACCGTATATATTTCAAAGGCCTTTTACATTGTTAATATGAAGGTTATTCTGCATTATCATTTTCAACTACGGGATTACAGAAGAGACTATCAGGATGATTTCAAATTCATTAGATCATAGAAATACTTCCTGTAAGATAAAGAACAAACACAGGGTGTCTGAAACAAGCGCCACCACATCTGAAAATCTGGTATCTACAAAACCACAAAGCTTGACTTCTCTAAAACTTTTGTGAAAAGCATTCTATTATATGGGCTATTCTACAAATGTCGGTGCCATTAGCCATTTTACCATTCTTTGAGCTAGGAAATGTTACTACAAGTATATATTTCGGATTTTCTTTGTTATTTTGATAGAACTCGGCGAGTTCTACTCAGAACATCATACTTTACTATACTTTTGACGACATTATCAGTTTGAGATTTAAACGGAAAGGGCCGAAAACGCAACAATCACGTTTCCACAGTTTAGGGTGTACTTTTAGACTATTATATTTCTTTATAAAAAATCAAGTTATTCTTTTTTGTTTTACTATTTGAAGAAATATATGTACCAAACTTAAATATCAAAGCACTTTTTCGTATGTATAACAACATTAATATGCTATTTTAACTTCAAACACACTTTCCACGAAACTGATGTAATCTACTCTATCCGTGCAGCAAAGACTATTTCTTAAACTCAAATAGTAATTATTCAATTAATTATGAACACTCATCACTCATGTAGGAATCCTATCATAGTATTAGAATTTGTCCCCCTTGAACGCCTCAAATACCTTATTTGTGTTTTAGAAAATATTGAAGTTCGTTTTTGAATCGCCCGTTTTAACCCCGTGAACAACGTTATCCGTATTTCTCCAGAAGTATATATTCCATTCAATTCGCAGCATAGATCTACTGCCCCTGACACTAATATTATTGGAACGTTTTCGATTTTCTTCTATAAACCTAGTGTTATATATACCTCCAAAATAAGAGAAATTGTGAACAGCGTTATCGTGAACACCGTTATCCAGTAGATTAAATAGCCATATTTTGACAAATTGTTTCCAAGTCCGGTTTCTTGTTCTATTGCAATTTATTTGAGACGTCTACACAATTCAGATGAGCAGCAAAATTTGGACGCTTTTTTATTGGTTTGTTAATTTACCGTAAACTACTCCATGAACCTGACAATGAATTTTTAAATCTACCATTATGTAAATATTTTGTTCATAGTGGCAATAATCCACAAAACATAGCTTGCCTACACAACGGTAATACAAATTAGCCGCATAGTTGTGAATGTGTACACATGTAATACGAGCTATTAACTGAATTACTGTACGTGTGTTAACTGATAACGCTGTTCACAGAGATAACGTAGTTCACATATACCTGTTTTTTTTATTAAAGGAAGTATCTTTGAACGATTAAAGTATTTTCATGTTAGTCATTACTATAGTTAAATATCACCATCAAAAGTAGCAACTATATCGATCTTTTATCAAACGTTTTGTAACGTTTACTGCATACTGCTCGCGGAGTGTCATTCATATGTCATTACAACTACAGACTATATAGTTGATATCCCACTGAGTTAGTCCGGGATACGTAACTTCCTATTCAGCCTGCCAGTCATCTATTGGCGTTTAGTATTAAACGTTAAAAAAGTGAAGGAGTTACACAAAATGTTGTTGAGTTTAACACTTAACCGCATAAGGGGTTTGCACTTCCGTTAGTGCATAAGGGGGGGGGTCCAAGGGACGCCCCAAATAAAACCACTTTCCTAAATTATTTTATAGATGAAATCCACCACATGTTAGAAGGCTTCAAAGACATCAACAATAAAGAAATAAAAACAAAAGAAAGTTGTTCAGTAAGAAAATTAGGGGCAAAACATTGATTTTAATTTTCGTCAAAATGTGCGAAAAAGACACTAATTTGTTTCTGCATTTCTATGGCATTGTTTCACCTAGACTTCTGCTGATTGCTTTAATTGGTGAAAAATGAACTATATTACCATATTAAGCACAAAAATAAATGCCTAACATAAATTTATATTTTTTAGGGTTACTTGTATAATTCACCATAGGTTCCTACAGTAAACCGCTACATGTTGTGTATAAAATATTATGGCTCCAATGGCCTACTATACTTTGCAATACTTTTTTTTAATTAATTATTTACTTTGTTTATGTCACTAGGTGTATGCATTATGAAAATCAGAATCACATTTTTTTTTTTTTTTTTTTTTTTTTTTTTTTTTTTTTTTTTTTGCTAATTAACGCAAAAACGACGCAATGGATTTGAATTTTTTTTTGCACCAATGCAAGTGCAACTAAAAGTTAGACGAATACACAAAATATAAACCAAATATATTGCAGCGTTAAAATAGCCGGCTGAAAAACAAAAAAATAGGTCCCTAGGAACCCCCCTCCCTTATGCTGTTAAGTGTTAATAAGAACTATGGATAATATTAATTTATATTTTACAACAGAAAAATATTAAAATTATATTGTTTAGTAAAGTAAAACTTAAAGCTCCGTTTTATGGAGTAATGCCTTTGTAGCAAGAATACATAATTTGGCTTTATCTGATTGTCAGCCTCGATCTCACCACTCACACCATCATAAGTAAGACCTATAATCATCATTCTATTACCTCTGCTGCCCATTATTAAAAATGCAGCATTCTGATTGGTCAGTTTACTGCCCATTATTCTGCAATAATGGGTCGCCAATGCATTTCCTTATTAAATGAAGCTGTTTTTGATAATAGAATAGAAATAAAGGGTTTGCAGTGTCATTTATGCAGTGTCATTTTTTCTCGGCCAGAAAAACTTTCAAATAATGGGCTCGGCTGCGCCTCGCCCATTATTTAGTTTTTCTGACCTCGGACACATTATTCGCCTATAAATGACACTGCAAACCCTTTATGTCTTAATTATGAAAATGGTATTTTTACAAACATGGGACTTATGCATATTTTGCTGAATTTGTTTAATTGTGAAGACTGCCGGTGAAATATGGTCCGTGGAATTGGTTCTTGCGAAGTAACATAAGTATTTTAATAATTATTTAATTGCTGCAAACAAAAACTCAGTAGGCCTGTTAGCTTTTCGGCAAAATTCCTTCACACAAATGCAATAAATAATGGTATATGCTGAATCATATGGCATCAACACAATTAAAATATCACACACTCAAAACCAAAAATGTACCGTATAAAAAAACTACACAGACCAGAGAGTTTATGTAGTTGAAAAAAGGTACGTGAAGGTTTGGTGTTCTTTAGGGTTAGGACTAATAGCAATGTGCCGGGTCACATCATGTGACAAAAAGAATTCGGTGAACATAACCGGAACAAATGGGTCAAAATTTTTAAACATGCTCCAGTCATGTCTAATCTCAAATTCTCTGTCCTCTAGCATAAGGAACAACAGTCTATGGACCGTCTGTGTTCCAATTGTTTCATTACCAAGCTTATGGTGGAGGTCGAAAGTCATCAACTCAGCTACACGGGTCAACCTCTCCAAATGCTCTAGTAGGTAAACAAAAAGCTAAAATTGTTCTTCTTTTACATATATGGAAGTTGATGTTGGACACTTGAAGACAAAGGTTTTAGGAACCCTGATACACCAAAACTTTCATGTAATCGGTTTCACAGTGAATGTAAATGACTAATGAGTTTAACATTTGAAAAAAATAAATGATTTCGCATGTTTCGAACTGTTTTAAGATAATTATCAAGATTGAATTAAACTGATTACATTGCATTAGAAGCAGGATTGTAAAAATAAAAGAGGTACACATCAAATGTGACTGGATTTAATGTATTTGTAAGGCAGTGTGCAACAGCTTTATAGGATAAACGGGCTCTGTGTTGTCATTGGCATTGCCAATCATCGATTTCAATTTTGTGGTGGGAAACAGCAAAATAACGTTTCCCCCGACTTTAAAATTGGATGTTGTATGATGTTAAAATTGCCCACACTCGCAACATATAAACTGGTGGACAACGTTATCTGACAATGTACATGTAGAACCGTTTTTGTTGAATATGGTAGGTTAAAAGTCATTAGTAAATATAATGTAAAATTCAACTTCTAAAGACAAAAGAGAAGCAAAAGAAATATAACATTATGCACATTAAAATGTTCATAAACCACTCTCTTTAAAAATTTAGATGAGACGTTTAGAAATCAAGGAGAAGAATGGCATTTGTCATGGTTTAACGATTTATGGTGAAAAAAACCCTTTATATGCGTGTATTTATTTTGCATGTCACATTAAAAATAACATACAGAAGTTGGTAACCAATGAACTATCACATTGAGTGTTTGAGCGGATTTGATGGTGAACTATCTCTAAGAAATAATGGGTTATGACACAACGTATGCCAGCGCCGTAATACAAATAATTAAATATGAATTGGTGTTCATTAAATAACGGGTAATAGTTTAAAGTTAGTTGAATGGGGTAGATCCCAATTATTGTATTTACAGAAATTTTGTGATAGTTCATGTTGCGTAGATAACCTGAAAACTTAAAAGGTACAATATATAGAACATTGGTATTCCACTATAAGGTTGTTAACTAAAGTTAGTGAGGATACACAAGAAAACCATGTATTCCTTTGCCAAACATAGTCTGTTTGTATTATAGAGAGATATTCCAAGCAAAATATTTCTACTCTTTCAGTTTCTCCACTTAAGTGCTGACGAAATTAACGCTATCAGTAAAATGTTATACTGGGATCGGGAAACGTTGTGACATCGGAAAAAAAAAAAAGTCACACAAAAAATACATAATTCAATGGTCTGCTGTATTTGGTACAGTACTTCAACATTGTTGACTTTAGAAAAAATTATTAATATTAAGTTTCGTTTAATTAAACTTAATTTTTTTAATTTTATGGAGTTGGAATGGCACGATTTGTTAGAATAGCCCATATAGGGCGGAAACTGGACCATAAAGGAACGTCAAGATGTCTTGATGGTACCTTCACAAGGCTTCTGTGAGAATGCCAGTCCCCGGCAGGAAATAACAGACGGGACTCAAATATAAGGTGATATCCCTCACAATTTCCTCCATTGTTGCACAATGTCAAACTCACATGTGGGCAAAATATGCTGGCCATTACTTCTGTTCCAAGGACCAACTCATCATCAATGCCAAATCGACGAGACAGACTCTCCGTCAAATACATCGATGTGATTACAGGAACATACAGCAAGATTAGAGGATCTGTAACTCGGATGAGCAACCAGACTGCCAGGCGGGGATTTGTGAAATCCCTCTATGTTAGGACCGCAATATGAAGATGATAACAAGTTCAGTGTCAAGCAAAATGGGCGATGGAAAACACACGCTAAAACTGAAAGTTCGCGGGGATGGATATATAAAATTTCATTAACAATGTTAATCGATGTACACTGAGGGGCTGAGCCATATGAGTGGACGGTTCTACTACTAATATTGCAAGGGATTGTAGACCATTGTTCTTCAGCAATTATGTTCTATCTATTACCCGTCTGTTTTTGTTTTGTATTTGTTTTAGTTTGTTTTGTTGAAACCCAAAAAAAAATAAATATTGTCACGCTAACACGGTTTATATTCGTGGTTTAATAGTGTTGTTGGGATGTGCAATGGAAAACAGTTCCCCTAGGGATTTGTGTGCGAAATGAATTTTTGCTGTTTCATTCAAAAGGGACCCATCTGTCACGAAAATGACGGGACGGTGCAAATTTTCGGACTTCTGTCACATTTAAAGGGGCGACGAATGTTATACAGCCTGTTTAAACAAATGGTAATCAAAAACCGATTTTTTTTTGAAATATTATCTCAACATAAGTAGTCATTTTGTATTCACATAAAGAGAAACGGCCGGGCTTTCTCGTATGTGTTGTTTATCTCCTTTGCTTGTTTCAATCAAGAGATAAATCCAGTTAATGCGGCAACACAAACAACGAGTTCGTGCAAATTATTGGTTGAGTGGAAAACGGTGAATTTGTCTGAAAGAAAAGATGATTGTGAAAGAATAGGTTTTTTAAACATAAGTATTCCACATTTCAAAACAATTCTAGACATTCTTTAAAAGGGGATAACTAATAAAGAAGAAAAAGAAAATCTTAAAAATACGGAAAACAGTAAGTGATGGTGGAAGTGCTGTCAGTAAATTTGGTTTTATATGATAAATTGAATAATACATACTGTGGGGTGTTCGAAGAGAACCATGAGCGTACGGCAACTGGAGGAGAGAGTTTTTATGGATTGAAGTATCATGAAACTAATCATATAACAACACCTTGATACTTTGCTTCCTAATCAAATGATTAGTGCTTTAATAATTGGTAAATGCACAAAGATAGTGCAATATTTGAACCATTTTGTTTGGATTTGGAGTTGGTTTATTTTTTGTTTGCAATACATAAACAGGTTCGTCTCCTTCTAAGGATACGAAAAAGTCATATTGCCTCTGTTCGGGCCTTTAGTCAAGCGCTATAGCCCCGCGATGGATTCAAGGGTCATCTGGGGTAAAATACCCAATGCTCAGATTTTGGTTATAACTAGTGATAAGTGGTTTGTATTGTCTCACATGATCAAAAAAAAAATGTATTATTTACAGTATGTGACATTTGGTTGGTAATTACGTGTGAGTCAAAATGATGGTTCCCCAAATATCTGATTTTTTTTCTTGTCATTAAACATGTCCAAAGGTAGCTCTTACAAAGGTTAAATAGTTCAACAGTATATTTAAATAGCTTTCACAGGATTTTTTTTAAAAATATTCCAAATTTTGGTTTCAGGCATCAATGTCTGCCATATTAAATAAAGGCCACTTCAAAAGATTTGCCTTTGTACAAGAATTCTATTGATTTTGGTATTGAAGCACAGATTTCCAAGTGGATAACTAATGTATGCTTACACTGGTGGATAAATGGTAATTTAAAATGTCCCACATGAGTATAACACAGGCCGGATTTATGCAGGGAGGAACCAAAAGCAATGGTCCAATATTCAGTAGAGTCAACGCCACCTTCATGGACCGGAAATGGTGCATTCCCCATGCTTGGTTCCTCAGGATTAGTTGGTCCACAAAGGCAAGTGTTACGGACAGACTGGAGCAGTTGTTTCCGAGCTGAGTCATAAGCTTGGATCATGGAGTCGAATGGCCACCACGCTCCACTGGACCTAACCCTCTGGACTTTTTTCTTTGGGTTATGTCAAATTCCAGGTGTACAAGGATCCAGCGTCTCTTCAACAACTAAGAGACAACGATTATCAGTACACATTCCGTGCCCTTCGTCGCACCACGATGGTCAGAACAGCCATGTTTACAATAGTGGAGTCAGGAGCCCGACGGCTTAAACAATCTCAAAGCCTCACAATTGAGGAGAAAAGCCTGCTGCAACTTTAGAAAAATGAAGGGACTCTGTGCTTGCTTGGAACAGTCTTTGTTGATGAAAGAGTTAAGAAGGAAACAGAAGACGAGGCGCAATCAACCTTTTTTTTTTTAAAAACAATATTGATTTATCCGAAAAGTCAGAACACATTTTGAAATGTCTCTTATATGTTTTGTGTGCTCTACAGCCATCAACGGTGCAAAATGTGTTTAAACATTCGTTCCATTAAGCTGAATGCGGGGAAAAGTGCATTCTTTATTTCTTCTGAAATTATTAAGTTTTGATTAATGCAACAACAAGCTTGCAATTCTTTTGACTGTTTAGAATTCTTAAGGTTGGAATGACTCGTTTTTAAGTATTAACTAAGGCAAAACAAAAAGAATGAAAAAATACACACCAAAAACAGGTTTTCAATTAAGGGATTTACACCTTAGTTTGGGAACAACTTCTTTTATGATTAAATATTTATTAATTTTGTGCTTCAATACTTCTATCATGAGTAAATGTAACAAGCAAGAAAGTTCTTTGCCTGTCTTGTTTTTCTGGATTCTGGTTTGTGCATTACAATGTTAACATGTTTACTGTCCTAAATTTGTACACGCGCCATGTAAAAATTAGGCCATAACTTGAAAATGAAATGGGATTTTTGACATGGTGATTGAGAACTAAATATTTGTTAATATAAAGTATATAATAATATTCTAAAAAGGTTACAAATATTTTTTTTTTGTTTCATGGGGGAACAAATATTTGATCTCGCACTGTAGCAAACTGTAGCAAGGATCTACATGGTCTATGGGGGTCACCAAAACTTTCACTGGATGTCGCAATGGTGATATCACCAAAACAGTTAAAATGCATTTTCTGTTTCAGTATGACACAAGGAAGCATTTGACACCACATTCAACAACATTTCCCCCCAGGGTGACCTTGAACCGTTATGGGGCTATTTAACTAAAGGTTGGAACCTAGACAAATACATGTTGTTCTAATCCTTGTGATGAGACGAACGTGTTAGTGTACATTAAAACACAATTTGACTCAATTTTAAAATTTCCCTGTACTAACATTCCCCCCTTGCAGGAGGAGGCATCAGTCCAAAAAAATGCACTCCATCATTTTCTGACAGTTTAGGCCCTATTGAAACCTACGTGGTAACACAAAAAGGCACATTACTACTAGCCAAGCTAAGATTTAGCAGTATATGTAATTAATAAATGAATAGGTAAGTAAATAAAAAAGGTAATTCATTAATTAATTGAAACCGTTGCTTTTTTTTTTGATTTAAAACATTGTTTGTTTGTTTTTGTTTGTTTGCTTTACCAAATACAAGCCATAAATACACGTCTCCGGATTTTCAAAACTTGGAGTGAGTCATGTGTACAGTTCATCATATAAATCAGTAAAGAGCTGTCTGACATGACTCACGTTAACTTAACATATCTGAAATTGTAAAAAAACACTTGCAGATGAAAGGAAATAAAAGAAGGAGATCTTTACTTTCATGGAAATCGTCTGCTCGAGCGTTTGTTTCCTCCATTTAATGGATCACGCGATATGGGAGTTTTGTGGTGATACTGAACTCAGATATCCCTATTACTAATCATAATATTGAACAGAAAAGAGTAAACAATAATACACTAACGGCCTCTAAGTACAAAAGTGTTGCCTACTTGGCAGCAGGTACCATGAAGATACTCTCAAGGTACCTTCAAAGGTACAGCACTACTGGTGGCTTCCAAGTGTACATTTACGTCACATATTAGACGACTTTTGAATATGCTATGTGATGGGTAGGAAAAGATAGAAAAAGATAGCTACTGTGTACCACAAGTCTTGTTGAGTACTTCACAAGTCCTACATAATAATTTATCGGGGGGGGGGGGGGTCGGTGTATAGCTAGAGTACCCAAGGAGTAGCTTAACCTCTAGGTTACACTGTGAGTAAAATTCTGGCTATGAAAGTCCCCTATTGAGTGTAGGAAAGGACGAGCATTTACGGGCAATAACCTCAAACGCCTCTTGACAGAACTGGTGTTAGAAGCTTTCAATATAATAGACGCATTTAAACCTTATACCAAGGCGACCTAGTTTTAGAATCATTTATGGCTGAAGACGCACTACGAAATTTTTAACGGACAGTTAACCAAGCGGATACATCGTAATGGGATTTTAATCGTTCAAAAGGTAAGTTGAATCCATTGCACTCCGATGATCTATAATGGGTTTAACACATTTTGCTCTTTATTTTGACCTCAGCGCCAAATGACCGTAATGGTTTTCAATATGAGGTTGCAGGCTTAATCGACTATGTAGTTTTTCTATGTTTTTTAATTATGTTATCTTCTCTATCTCTTCCACCTCTCCTTCGTCTCGTTTGTTTTGTTATATCACTATCCAATTGGTATTTTAGATACACATATATTTACAAAAGAAAATAACACTGAACAGTCCTCACAATGATAGAGATGGCGCTATTAACGAATGTATACAACATAACTCAAGCGGTGAGCGACCACGATTATAGTAGTCCAGCTACAGATTCATAGCAACTGTGTTTTAATTAGCTATATAATGTCTATGTTCTAACGGTTTATAGACTGTATCTCATGCTGAGGTCGAATCGAGGATGCCAGATGAGGAATTCCTTGAAACATTTTTGTTAGAAACGCAAAAAAAAATGAAAGGCAACCAAAAACACCAAAGCATTAATTGTTGTCCCAAAAGTTGTTATTTTTCAGCCTGTCTGCGTTGACACATTAATTTTGACCAATAACATATTGATTCTGTAACCCACGTAATCAATGAATTTATATTCCAAATTGTTATTCGGTATCTATCTGGTGTTTGACAGCCAAGAAATTAGATAAAGGCATAAGAAATATATTTTTTTTTTCAAAAAATGTGAGTATAATTCCCTCAGTTACAGAAGCCAAGATGGCTTCCGATACCCTAAGATGAACAGCTGGATAGAGTGTCTAACCTAGTACTACAAAGTTTGTGTATATCATTGTAAGTCAGTATGATCGTTAACATAGATGAGTAATCGAGTAATATATCAATGTAAGATACCATCAAAAGAGGGGTATCCGATAGGATGAAACTGTATGTCCTAAGCGGGCGAAAAATCGATCACTTATAGTCTAGAGATGTGTGTTTCTTCTTTTTTGGTAGGTTTTAGGGTCCATTTGGCATCAATATTGGGATATTTGATGAGTAACGGGTCAATGACACTTAAGATAGACTTATCAATCAGTTGATTATGTATGTATCTAACTGCTCTGGAATGAGTTATAGTGATATGCACAATCACATGTCAGTATGAATGTTAACATTTTGAGACATAGTAATGGTTATTGATTTGATGATTATCAAATTATTGAAAGCTATTCTTAAGGGTCTCAATAAAAAACCTGTGATTGCTATAGCATTAGGTATAGATACCAAGTTAACCTATCTACGGTCAAAAGTGATGCTTTGTATATTGCGGCCATATTGAATCTCCTTAATAGGTGGATCATATATTCTTAATTGGTCACATGGGTATTTTGATAGACAAGCAAAAAATCCAACTTTGGTCATTAGCAGATGAGTTTTAGTGTTGTGGCATTTTGAATTTTCGTGTTCTCAAAAATGCTCAAGGTTTTCGTATGGCATCCATCGGATTCATATCATCAGGAAAAACTGGTCTAGAAACCGTTTGAAATGAAAAGACATTCTATATCTATATAAGATATATATATATATATATATATATATATATATATATATATATATATATAAAAGATAAAACATGGTCAACATGGGTCTGTAGCCTGGACTATAGCGATTTTATTTCGTCGCCACATCACACTTACTGTCGTACGACGAAATGCCGTTTCGAGAAAATCGCCATTGAAAATTGTAAGGGAGATCTCATGTTTTCAAGGAATTAAAAAAAATGATTACCAAATTTACATTTTAATTTGCCAGATATCGAAGAAACATTCTGAATCAAGTTAAAAGTTTTTAACCTTGCTGAGTTTTGACAGTGCCCATGTATTCGTTATATTTCAATGGTTCAGATTGATTCTGTATTTAAAACACGTTATGTTCCCGCACTAGGCGAAAGACGCACATATAGTGTAGTGAAAAGCGTAAGCAGCTTATTTTACGAACAGCGTTTAATATACACTATTTGAAAATTACGTTTGTAAATGAAACATACGACAGTATGGAAATCGCGATGCAGTTTTGAGCTTGATCAAAATTCTTAATTATATCTCAATAATTAGGTCACTTTCAAGATTGTAACTTGGTGCATGTATATACCATAACATTATAAGTACATATGCAAAATATCTCAAAAAAAGTCAAAAATGTCAGATAAGACAGTATGTGATGTGGGCGACGATTTGTATTTTAGTTGATAAGCACACCGTTTTAGTTTTGGTTTTATTGCGATCACCATTAAAATTGTTGTTGACATTCCATTTTTTATCAAATACAACTTATAATAAATTCATTTATTATAACTTAAAGGGTTTATTTATGGCATTGACATCCGCGATATGTCGTAACATATGTCATAGATTCAAGATTTCTTATTATACGTAGATTATCCTGAATGATGAACGGCACTACACAGTGAAAACTGCATAGGTTGAATTTTAATTTCTCAGACGCATAAGATGCCATCGGCCCTTATAGTCAGGTGGAAGTCTAGGCACACAGCCTGAAGGATGGAAATGGAGTACAGACTTCTTCTATTGATAGATTTTAGTTCATTAGGACCTAAGCCAATATTTTTTGGAGGGTGTGCAAAATTTGTTGCAGTGCCATTTTTAAAAATCCAATATGGCTTCTACCATGTCCAAAATCACTAAAATCCCCTTAAGTATTTCCGATAGAGACAAATATCTCTCGGTACTCCGGTGTTTTAAGCACGAGAAAGTGTTGGTAATGTAATTTTATCATTGCATTACCACAAAAATCCAATATGGCTGATCAAAAGTCAAATATGCTCTCGGAATCATTAAAATTATTTTAACTCCTCCATTATACCTATTTACGCTACTTGAATACATACTGAACACCTAAAACGTGTTCTGCAGGTGTTCAAAATCTGTTACAATTGATCACACTCTGCAAGTGTTACTTTAACAACTCTAGAATGCATTTCCAACGCATCAGGACACGTCAAGTGTTCTGCACATTTTGCAGTTTAGAGGCTTGATTCCAGTGTCTATATGCATGCTTTATGCTTTACACTTATGAGATCCATGTATTTGATCACTAGAACCCCTTAACTGGCATTTCTCTGTAATGGACATTTTCAAAATTAAAGATGGCAGCCAATACAGCCGCCTTTAAAAATAGTAAAACCTACATTATATGTGTATTATATGTACTTACATCAACTAATTATTATTAGAAAGGTGTAAATTAATGTATGGGATAAGTATTTGACCATTTGACATTCTTATCTGGAATTTCTGTTTCTTTAACATGCAAAAATGTTAAGATGGTGGGCCAATGTGGCTGCCCTTTTACCTTCTTTAAAAACCTATAAATTACGATACATCTGTATTGCATTTAGTTAAAACACCCAAAATGTGTATTAAAGTTTAAAGTATGAGATGTATGTCTTTGAGCATTAATAACTCGTACCTGGTATATTTGTTTTGACAACATGCTTAAAATTCAAATAACGGCCAATATATTATGAATAAAGGACAATTTGTTTTTTAAAGATCTTAAAAGGCAGCCATATTGACTGCCATCTTGATCGGTAAGCTTGTTAACACACTTGAAATGTCCGATATGAGTTCCTACTGGGTATAGAGCGCAAAATTATGCCTCTATTACAAATACTTGATGGGTTATGGTCATTTGAATGATTTCAGGGCATATTGGGTTTTATGGTGGCCATATTGGATTTGATGGTAATGTTGTGATCAAATCACGTCAATAACCCGTCCAAAAGATTCCTCGTGCTTTAAAACCTGGATCTATTGCATAAAATTATGGCCATTTGAATGAATTTGAGAGTGATAGCGGACATATTGGATTTCTAGAAAATGCACTGCACGAAAATTTGCACACCCTCCAGAAATTATTAGCTTATGTCATCATTGACAAAAATCGATCAATAGAAAAAGTCTGTACTCCATTTCCACCCTGTGTCCACAATTCCTCCTGACTATTATATGGCAAAACTACGTATCTCAAAAATCGGCCTTTTGAGATATTTACCTTTAAAGTTTGCCCGTTTGCATTTTCTTATAAATTAAAAATTACCTGAATTGAATACATTTAATATATTTATCATATCATTTTCTGTATATCCATCAATTTTGAGGCTTAATGATTAAACCATTTCAGAATTACAACACAATTTGTCAAGTTACGTAGTTTTGCCATATAAATTTAGGAAAAAACAGTTATGGCAAAATACACATGCTATATTTCAATGGCTGAACACAAAATATACTTTACAAAAGAAATATAATTCTTGATAGTTGTTATCTACAAACATTTTAGCTTGATCTTACGCTTTTTTAGTTTGATTGAGCATAGTAGTCCCATTGATTTGTATAGCAAAAGACGGCACTCATAGAAGATTTTATGGCAAAACGCCGTATCTACTGGAGTTACGTATTTGTGCCATGAAAATAATAAGGCGATTTTGAGCGGAGAAAAAAGCACGTCTAATAAAGATACGCCAGTGTTTTTGGCCGGAAAATACCTTTCAGAATGGTAAAAAGCAACGAGTTGGATGTGCTATATCAGAAAGGACGCATTATGGTATGTAAGACTTTGTGATGAAATGAAAGCAGCGCCCCCAATATTGTCCAGAAATAAACTTGATCTCAAAAAGTCCAAAATTTCGAGTTAGTTAAGTTGCCATAAAAGGGCCGCCATAAATCAGTGGTTATAGATCGCAATGTGAGTGAAGGGGTTCGAACTCTTCTAGCAGAAAAAAAATCATTATTTGATATGTCGTCCGATACGAGCATTCAAGTTCTTTTGCTTTATATGGCATAGTGGGTTCTAAATAGAGAATCCAATTCTAGAGTTTGGGGAAGAAGGTTTGCAGATGTTTCTATAGTTTGAATGCCGCTGAATCAGGAAACCCTTGAGGTCACCCCCTTGGGAAAATGTAGGGGAACTTTGTACAACAAGGGGGTAACAACCCAGTACAGGGTTTAAAAAATTGAAATCAATTAAGTCAAACGGTGTTTAAATGTATGCACATCTTCCAACCTTCTTCACAACTTCTGATGGGATTATCGTTTATAACCCTACTACACAGATTGACTGGGAAGAAAACACATCAAAACCATTCGAGTCGAGGTATTGAATTGCTTTTAAAGGTGTGTGTGTTCCGCTTTTGGTCCGTTGCTTCTTCTACTTGATATAAGAGCTGGCAATGCCATACGACCCATCAAGTACAATGGGGAACAAAATGTGGTTTTGAGGGATCATGGATTGAAAGGCTATCAATACTGTGCTAATATAATGGTTAACCATTAAGGTGACTCAGGAGATTTGAAATATTACTTTTCGTGTATTAATTTAAAATTGTCATCTAGAAACTAAAGGTTGTCCACCTAAAATGCCTAAATTTCCAAGGTTGAGTGATTCGAATGTTAGTTTTGATGCAGTTTGATTAGTGTGTATAGCAGTGCCATCGCACTACAGCGGCCTGTGCGGCGTGCGTTTGTTTCTTACAGCTGAAAAAGTGTTTGCAGATAAATCACTGCATGCAATCAAGCAATGTGGCAGGGAAGTGGTTTTCAGGATGTCCAGGTACACGACCGACGCGTTCAGTTTCCATCTGGCACTCCAGGACGTTTTTTCCTCCCTAATGGAATACCGGCCCATACCATCATGAGCCGCACCACCTTGAGTCAATTCTGCATCAGTCATCTCCGGATGTGTTTACCACATAATCAACGAACCCTTTGTATTCTATCTTGAAAGACACCATGATGTAGCGTGCTCTCGTCCATAAGACAAACGTGTCGCCACTGTCCGAGCTGTATTTTCGTCTTCTTGAGCTCCCTGCCAACGAGACAGTCGAGCAACTCGTAATGAACGTTATGCGTGGACATTTGGTATTCGTCGCATTTTCCGGGGGCTCTACGGCACAGACTAAGCAGTCGGTGATCAGCTCGTCTGGGAGTCAATCGTGGTCGTCCCGAAGATTTTCGTGACCTCAATTGACCCACCTCTCGATGATTTCTTAGGATTTTACAGACCGTATTTGTGAAATCCGAGGAAATTCTACAAGCTACTCTGGCTTGTTTGTACCCTTCCCATCAGAGTGGAAGTACTCATCGGTGTTGTAGTGACAATGCGTTGGACGAGGCATAACATAGGAGAACCTGTGTCAGTTTTTGTTGTAAGGGTAACATCCAATAGCAAAACTTTAATTCTCGCTCCCTCTCCCTCTCCGACCTCCTCGCTCTCCTCTCTATCTCTCTCTCTCTAATCATTTTTTTAATCTATTGGTTTAAGACTTGAAATAGTCTACTCCATATGTCTTACAGTACTTTTTCGTAAGGGCGAAGCCCTCCCCCTTCAGAGACCAAATGTAGAATGCATATGCAGACCAAATGCAGAGATTCTGCATTTTGTTTCTGAGGAGTGCGGGCTTCGGCCCTGACGAAACAGTACTGTAAGACATAAGAAGTAGAATATTTCCAGTCGTACATCAATCTCCACGCTCCCTTACCTGGGGGGTGAGCACTGTCCCCCTTTAGGATGTTTAACTCACGGGGCGGCAGACATATATATGGCGGTTGTTCGGGGACCGGGCAAGAGGACACGAGAGAGAGAGAGAGAGAGAATAGAGAGAGAGAGAGAGATGAGAATATATATATATATATATTAATGAATACATATTGTTTTTAAACGGAAAAAAAAAAAAAAAAAAAAAAAAAAAAAAAAAAAAAAAAAACGGCAAAATCAGAGCTTTCGCTACTGTTTCGTAGATCTTCAGTGGCTGTAAACTACAATGTTGAAAAAAGAGAGTACCACAACTAGGGAAAATATATATTTTTTCACACTATTCGTTGTTGTATTGTTGTACATTGTTTTGTTTTAATTCTTACAAGGTTTTCTTGCGAGAGTCTCTGTAGTTCAGTTGCTATTCACCGTTGAAGAGGGGGAGGACCGAAAGGGGTGGGGGGGAGGGGGGATTACGGAGAGGGGGCACGGGCGAAAGCAGAACCAGGGGACAGAGGGAGACCGAGAGAGAGAGAGGAGAGAGAGATGTGAGAGGAGAGAGATGAGAGAGAGAGCGAGAGAGCGCGGGAGAGGCGAGAGAGGGGGAGATATATATGGGTCTATATATATATATAGGAGATAGATATATGGTTTATAGATAGATAGTATTGTAGTATATGGGTTTATATATATATTAGATATTATATATATATATAGATATATATATATATCGTTCGCTGGGCGGGAAAACCTCATATGTAATCAGAGGTCCACATGCAAAACCTCATATGTAAAAAGTGGGCCCCATTGATAAAACCTCATATGATGCACATTTGGGCAATCGGGGTTCTAGCTTGAATTTCATGTCAAATATGATAGTAAATCATATGAGCACTTTTATTTCAGAATTGGCTAAATAATTACCTAAAGCTATTAGAAAGGAAAACTTTCTAGTTGGCATTACAGCAAAATTATTCAGTTTTGGTGTCTCTCGAAAATGTCACATATGAGTGGTTTGTCATGTACCGTTTTTACTACATGTGAGGTTTGGCTTTTAAAGGTCAAATGCACTATGAGGTTTTTCCCGCCCAAACGACGATATATATATATATCTATATATATATATATATATATATATATAGTCGCGGGGTAGAAAAAACCTCCATATGAATTTGAAAGGTCAAATGAAAACTTCATATGTGCAACTTCGGTAAACATGGACCTAACCAACCTACTGTCAGTGTTTGGTACATCAAGTTGCCCTATAAATGATAGGTGAGGTTTAAAGAACGTACGACGCTCTATTTTAAGTATTTTGCGCTATTTGCAAACCGATGATATCCGCCAAACAGGTGCGTTTCTATCAGTGTTCCAAAAATGGCCACATTGAGGGATGACATCAAACATACAGGCGTTTCACATTGTCATGGTTAGACAAAGTTGTTAGAAAGGATACGGAAACAAACGCACATTCAATCCTTGGGTACACCCAACCAGCCGACTTAATGCCGCTTCACCGAATTCAAGACGTAATTTGCCATGCATCATCGCGTCGTCTCTGTATGACATGTTCTTGCAGGCACGTTTGTTTTCAACAGCCATCATCTACCATCATTTAAAGAATTTCTTGTTTTTCTCTGTTTATATTGTATTTCTCCCCAAACCGGGGGGTTCCGGGTTCTTCGTATGTGGCCTTTTGATTATTCTAAAGTCGCGTCTACTCATTCAATCACCAAAAGAAGGGCGATGCCCCCGACCGAAACCGTTGTTCATTTACTACTCATTGTTATTTACGGCAACAATTATGCCAACTGTTATAATTTTGTATTTTATTATTGCCGATGCAGCTTGATGTCTTATAATTTAACGAGATGCCTTGTATTGTCGGTACTGCTTTGCAATTCTCCACCTACCATGCCTCAAACTAAACATATTATGCTGAAAACTGCG
The DNA here is from genome assembly GCA_023653785.1 of Ophioderma brevispina. Classification (NCBI taxonomy): domain Eukaryota; kingdom Metazoa; phylum Echinodermata; class Ophiuroidea; order Amphilepidida; family Ophiodermatidae; genus Ophioderma; species Ophioderma brevispina. Next base: position 22,883 of record JAMKCH010026225.1, read on the forward strand.
ACGTCAACTTGTAATTTTTGAGACATTACACACAGGAAATTGAACATTTAGCGTTATGTTCGGTTTATAGGCTACATTTGCAAACCAGGTTCTGTAGCCATGTCAGCTTTATCTCAACGTGCCTGCGTGAAAAATCATCCCTTATGGATTTCCGTGTAAGTTGGAACCGCTTCAATAACTTCGTAGTGCGACAATCAACACCATCTTGATATTTGCTCAAAGAGACTGATGCGTTTAAGATCTTTCATTCGCCGTTAAGTGGGAAGGTTTCATATAGTAGAAGATGCATGCTATTCGCCGATACCTCTACTAAAGTCATTATTGTTCTGCTCTTGCATTTGGGAAGTATTCGACCATACAGTTCATGGAAATGAAATGAAATATTTATGATTGTCTCTCTGCTGTCAATCTATAAAGTCGGCGGCCTCGTGATGAATATCGTAAAAACAATCCTCACCATGACTCTTCAGTGGCTACTTCTAATGGTTGTTACCAACCTTCGGACTTAGTCCTTAATGATGATGAAGTTGGGGTTTTTATGGCCAAAGGATTATCTTTCATCCTGTAACTAGACCCGCCCGCAGATGATTTTCAGGCTGCATCCGATATACTGAAAAATTCTTCCGTCGCATGCTCTTAAGGCCCCTTTATGCACACACCGCTTCAGACACAGTATGGATGATGAGATGGCAAATATTGACGAGATTAAAGCCTCGTTCAATCTACTGGACCCTTCACCAGGTAGATTGCAGCTTGACTTTACACGATAAGGGTCGTTCATGATATCTCTTTGATCAATCTTAAACAACGATGCCATAATACCAACCTAACTGCTCGTGAAAAGAAAGCACTCTTGGATCTTCGTAAAAGTTCCGAGTATGCATCAAACCCGCAGATAAGGGCGCCAACAGTTTGTTTGGCGCAAAGACCTTTATCTCCTTGAAGGGCATCGTCAGCTCTCTGATACTAAAATGCGATCGGCCTCTCTCTTGTGATCCTACGAAGAAATTAACTTCTATCAAACACTGGTAATTGCCCTCATCAAGAACAAAGACCTTCCTCCAACAGCTTCCGTTCTTATCAACAATGATCCTCGCGGTTTGTTTCACGTTTTACATGCTTAACCCAAGATACACAAGGACAATAACCCGGGTCACGCCCTTTGTGCAACATGTACTGTCCAAGTTCTATCATCCCAGTACCTGGATGGTATTTTATCACCTCTTGTTCAAAGTCTCCCTACCTATATAAAAGCACTACCCATGCAGTACATGTCTTCAAGAAGTTCAAATTTACTGGTTCACATCGTTTATTTTTTACAATTGATATAAACCTCGCCGAATCCTTCTATATAACCCACCAGTGATGGCCTTAATGCTCTTCGTTATTTTCTTGACGATGCTCATACCTTCCTTACGTTCATTCCGATAATTTTCCGCCCATCCACCTTCCTGCAGGAACAGTATTCGTACTCCCAGCTTTAATCGTTTGAGACGAACTGCAGCGATACGAAAATGTTCGTGGAACTCTGTTTAAATATGTTTTCTTCATTCTCGTGGTTACCCAATCAGTACCGACTCTGCTCTAGTCGTAGCGCTAAGAAATCTCAAGAGATGCCCTCCAACATCCACAGAATGCACTAGCATAGAGTTCCACCTGTGCTCACTTATCAGCAGGCTACCACTAAGATCGCCAAAGTCGTGAAAGAACGTTCATATTCTAAGCTGCTGTCCCTCGACTGCCAACATTTTTCCGGCCCCACCTCCTTTTTAAGGCTGCACAAGAGCCTAAAAACCCTCTATTTTTCGAGAAACCGGTGACCTAATTTGAACAAATTGCATCATATATCAAAATGAAGCTTTAACGGACTGGGCCAACATTTTTCACTTTTTTTCCGGCCCCACCTCTTTAAGTGCTGCAGCAATAGCCCAAAAACCCTCTAGTTTTTCGAGTAACCGGACCTAATTTGAACAAAGTGGATCATATATCAAAATGAGCTTTTGAAATCTCAGGACTCCGAAACTGCATGATTTGCAAAATATAAACGTGTACAAGATGAGTTATGAGTGAGGGGGGGGGGGGGGGTAAGGACCCCCTATGAAAAATCACCAATAAATGAAATTGACACAGGTATGCATCTTCTATATATTACAACTTCCAATGCTTGCTGTTATACCCTGTGTTTGTCATTCTTAATTAGTTAGCATCATTTAATTAGGTCATATAAATAATGTTTTAAGTATGTTGATCACACTGGGGGGGGGGGGGGGTTTCACCAAAATTAGATAAATAACCATCTATCTCATGGTGATGTACTACAGCCTCCGACTATTTTCCCATGAATTAAAATGCTTAACTATATTTTAAAGTGACTCTGATATTTCATTCATCATTTTTCATACATCTGCACAATTTTAAGCTAAACCAAATGATCCATTACCGGAGGGGGGGGGGGGGTGGGTAAGTAGTGGCCATCAAGTTAGGGGTTATTGAGTGAAACTGTCTATACTTCAGTGGTGGTAAAGTTTTGATAGATTAAATAAATCCTCCTATAAATGTTAGATTAGTTAAAATATTATTCTTCTCATATTATTTAACTTATGTGCAGTAGCGTCAACAGCTGAATGGGGGTGGGGTGGGCATGTTAACCACCCCAGAGATTTTTGACCGGGAAAGAGCTTGCCTCAAAAAAAGGACATCTGCCTCAAAAAATCGGGAATTGCCCCTTATGACAAGTGAACCCCTGTTACGACGTTACGCGCCCACTACCTATATGGCACGGGTAGAGGGGGTGTTTTTCCGAGTGTTTTACTTGTTAAAAAGATTTGGAAAATTGTTTGTAATTGTCTAACTTATCGGAAGGTTTTTAAGTAAAAATAAATTTTCTTGCCAAGAGATAAGTTATCCACCCAATAGCACTAACGGGAATGTAATTTGCATGAATTGCATGAACTTTAAAAAAACCCAAATAATACATGTATCCTATATTGCGAGGGTTTACGTTCAATATGACGCCACAGAAGTAAAATATGGGGAATTGATGTGGTCTTTTTGACACCACGATACAAGATTACCGTACTTAAAACTAATCATTGATACCAAAGTTGCAATCATAAGTCTTGGGGCCAGGTACCCCCCCCCCCCCCCCCCACCCACACCACCACCACATTAGGCCCAGGTTGTGTTTGAACATCGTCTGGTTTAATAAAGAGGAAAGCATATGGCATATATGCCCTAACAGGTATAAACTGGTAGGATTCAATTTTCAGCCGGAGGAAGTTCTTAGTGGAAAAGGGCGGGGGTAGGGGGAGGGGCGGGCATTTCAGCCATTTTGGTTATAATGAACGGTCCCTCTTCTTGAAAATTTGTTATAAGAAAGGGTTGCATTTCTGTTTAAGTGTATTTTCACAGTGGTCAGTCAGGTATGAAGAATGAGTACAAACCACAACATTTTAGTTGAAAAATAGTGGGCCAGAAGGGCTCAAAAACATATACAGTAGCTACTCACTTCTGGGCTTGCCCATAAACCTCTACCACAAAAGCAGAGAGTATAAGAATGGGTAGCAAATCTTCATTTTTGGTAAAATTTTCGGGTTCGGTAGGGGTTTAGGTAGGGGTGGTAGTGGTTCAAACCACCCTGCCGCACATCCCTCCCAAACCAAAAGTGCGGAATCCCGGGATTTTCAGATAATTTTCAAGTAATTATGAAGGGTTCGTATTAGTATGTAACACTCAAAAGGAATTGTTCATTCCGGGTTTTATATTCCTCTTTTATGATAAAACTTTGGCCTACCCTCGTCTTAACAAGGGAGTGGTTACCACCCCCAGTGATCTTCGGTGGCGCTGTAACGTGTTATTAAAAGGCCCGAAAAGCTTTGTAGAAAGGGTACTATTCAGAGAGAGTTTGGCTTGCCAGCAAAGACGAGGGTTATTTTGTTTAGAGGGGTGGTTGCCATCCAAGACAAGACATAATTAATGGTACATTTTAAAAAATATAGTGACACAGTATGGTCTCTAAAATTCTATGTTTTTGTAATACTGTAACGAGGTATAAGTACGTAAGTTAATGTCAATAGACTAACAGGAAATTCCTCTTTGGCTTTATTCACTGCGCGCTTAGACTTGAGGACCGAGGGGTCCAGGGTTCGAGTCCCGGTCTTGGCAGGACCGAGAAATAAGTCGCTGGAATATCTCCGTGAGGAATTGGATGATGGATGGGTGTCAATCTACCATCGGCTTGGGCGATTCGTGACAATACTAGTTAATTGCCATTATTCAGAGCTGAAAACTGCATGAAAATCCGATATTCCTACCTTTTTAGCGCAAAATTGGATTTTTGCCTATTTTGCCTATTTGGTAGCAATGGAAAGAAGACTATACCAATGCACTTATCAAAATCATATAGTCAGGTGGAAGTTTAGGCACACAGCCTGAAGGATGAAAATGGAGTACAGACTTTCTCTATTGATAGATTTTAGTTCATTAGGACCTAAGCCAATAATTTTTGGAGGGTGTGCAAAATTTGTTACAGTGGCATTTTTGAAAATCCAATATGGCTGCTACCATGTCCAAAATCACTAAAAATCCCTTAAGTATTTCCGATAGAGATTTTTTTCTCGGTATTTTAAGCACGAGAAAGTGTTGGTAATGTAATTTTATCATTAAATTGCCACAAAAATCCAATATGGCTGCTAAAAAGTCAAATATGCTCTCGGAATCATTCAAATGGTCTTAACACCTCCATTATACCTATTTACGTTTTTTAATACATGCTGAACATAAACTATGTTCTGCAGGTGTTCAAAAATTCTATTTACATTGATCACACTCTGCAAGTGTACATTTAACCCATCACTAGAATGCCACTTTCCAACGCACCGGACACGTCAATGTGGTTCTGCATCATTTCGTTAGAGGCTGGAGTACAGTGTCTATATGCATTGCTTTCTGCTTTCACTTTGAGAACATGTATTTGATCACTAAACCCTTATTTGGCATTTGTCTTTGTAACGGACATTTTAAAAATTCAGTTGGCAGCCAATACAGCCGCCTTTTTTAAATAGTTAAACCCTACATTCTTGTGTATGATATGTAGTTAATCAACTAATTATTCTTAAAAGGTTAAAATTAAGGTATGGGGATAGCATTGGACCATTGACCATTTTATCTGAAATTTCTGTTTCTTTAACATGCAAAAAATGTTAAGATGGGGGCAAATATGGCTGCCTTCTTTGATCATCGTTAAAACCTCATAATACAGGGAGAGCGGTATGTATTTTGTAGGCGGGTTGTGAAAACATAAAAAAGTATTGGTGGGTAAAACCAAGTTGAAATGGTATTAAAGTAGAGATGTATGTATGTGAGAACACTATAATAACTCGTATCTGGTATATGTTTGAACCACTTACTTTAAAACTCAAAATGACGGCCAGTATATTATTGACTATACTGACATCGTAGGTTTTAAAGATCTTAAGGCAGCCATATTGGCTTCCATCTTGATTGGTTAAGCTTGTTAACCATTAACTGTCAGATATGAGTTCCTACTGGGTATAGGGCAGAATATGACTCTATCACAAATACTTGAGAAGTTAGGGTACTTGAATGATTTCACGGCATATTGGGTTTTAGGGTGATCATATTGGAATTTGATGGTAATGTTGTGATCAAAATCACGTCCAAATAACCGGTCCAAACATTCCTCGTGCTTTTTAAAACATGGATTATAGTGGCTACAATTATGGCCTATTTGAATGAAATGAATTTGAGAGTGGATAGCGGCCATATTGGATTTATCAGGAAAAATGCACTCACGAAATTTTGCAACCCTCCAGAAATTATAGTAGACGTCACATATACCCAAAATCGATCCTAGAAACAGTTGTATACTCCATTTCCACCCTGTGTCCACAATTCCTCCTCCTGAATAATAAGCATCGGAATGCTTTACACCGAACTGGCTAAGAGGATTGCACCACAGGACCATATATTATTGAACTAGTAAGCCCTGAAAGAGGGTAGGACTTGAAGAATAAATTATGGAGTAATTATATAGAAAAATTGTGCTCAGGCCTATAAATTTAGTCGCTTTTTGTCTAACCATAAAGTCACCCGTCGCCTCCTGTATTTAGGGTTGGAGAAAAGTCCAGTCATCTAACCGTATAACCCTTACCAGTGAAGGAGGGAACCAGACATTTGCAAAGGGGAGGGGGAGAGAAGGGAGAGTGGGAAATACGAAGGGGTGCCGAGGACAATAATTGTGAGGGCGCTAATTGTGTCATTCTCCCAATAGACCACTACAACGGTCAACCTCATGGGGGGGGGAGGGTTGGGCGGGGGTGGCCAGGGTTCTGAGAAGAGGTCCCCCCGCTGGCTAAACCACTAAGATTATTAAAAATTAGCGTTGAACATTAGGTTAAAAAACTCATCGTCATAGCTTCGACATGATTGATCCGCAGATGTATGTATAGTAAAATTCATGTTTATTTCCCTACCACACCCCACACACCCAGACACACACACCATACAACACACAACACACAACACACCATCCACACACCACACATATGCACACACACACCAAATCAACAAGCTCCTTGATGATAATTTCTGATTCACAAAGTGCAACCACTGGTTTCTGACAGCCCAATATCAAAACAGCATTGGGTGGGGGGGAGGGGGGAGGGGGGGAGGAGGAAGAAGGGGGGGTGAGGAAATGGAAAGGGAAACGGGGAAGGGAGGAAAAAATAGAAAGGAAGATAAGGCCGATTGAGCAAACTTTAGAGAATGGTATTGTATTTGGGGTTCGTCAGAAAATTGTGGGTCCAAAATTAGATTAGCTGGGACCCAAATACCCTCAGAACCTTGGGATAAAAAAAAGGAGTTAGCAACATGGGCATGTGATCAAAATTTCATACTGAAATAGGGGGGGTAAAACTTTGAAACATTTCATAATAAATTCAAAAAAACAAACAAGTTTTTAATTTTTGCATCATGCTATTTCTGAACTCCTGGACCTTAGCTACAATTGTGATATAGTGAACCTTTGTTCCAAAATTAGGTCACCCCCTATCGAAAAAAAAAATTGGGCCTCTGCTGAAGCACGATTTGTGCGTACGCGTCGCCGCGTCGCGATAAGAACATACGCGATCAGCTTGTGCATTCCACTCTTCAGTCAGTCGCTTCTAGTTCCGGATCCACCAAACCCTGCAAAAGGTCGCGGTGTAAGACTCGCGATCACATCTCCTCCATGGACTTTATTGCTGGTCCCACAGGCACATATCGCATTAAGGACTAATTCACGTGTACAGCTACTTACTTGATCTATTCAATCATTTGCACCAAATGTAACCTTCTGTATATTGGCGAGACCAAACGTCGTATGGCCGATCGTTTTACTGAGCATTTAGGTTCTATCCGTCTTAAACTTCCCGGACTGCCTGTTGCCAACCATTTTGCCAATAATCACAGCAAGGATGACATCAAAATTACAGGCGTTTCACTTTTACATGGTTCAGATCAAGTTAGAAAAGATACTGAACAACGCATCATACATATCTTGGTACACTCCAACCAGCAGGACTTAAGGCCAGCTTCACCGCATTCAAGAAGTAATTTTTTTGCCATGCATCATCGTGTCGTCTCTTTTATGACACTTGTTCTTGCAGGCGGGTCATTCCATGCCAAATCAACAAATCGAGTACACCATCACCTCATGGATTCTTTCTTTTTTTGGTGTATTGAAAGATATTCATGAGAAACTGAATTCTGAAATTTTGAGCTCTGTACCGCTTTTCGTTTTCAGGCTACAGCAATTCAAATTTGAGGGGGGTCACCTCAAAAACATGTACCGGTGTGAAATTCAATATTCAAAGGGCCATAAGTAAAGAACTAGACCCCTCAGATCCTTCAAACTTGGCATTCTGAATAACCTTTTGCTGCAGATTGCAAATATGTGAACAGAAAAAATGAACCTTGCCCCATTTGAAAAAAACAGGGGGTCAAAATGGCTCAAAAAACACTCGGACCATACTTTGGGGGCCCATAAGTCAAGAAGTAAAAGTGATATAACTTAATTAAATCTTAAATACTACCATTGTGTACAATCTTATACTCATATCAGCTTCGTTGGAAGAGATATAGGAGTCGCAAAAAAAAAACCGCTAAAAAAAAGTCGCTAAAAACCAATGTCAGACATTCTGCACCAAATTCTGCTTGAAATATGTTTGAGGGGGTCCTTGCTTAATATCTTGGCAAAGTTTCATTGTGGTGTCTAAGTGTCTTCTATAAATAACTGGTCTTCAAAAAGCCCTACTTCATGTAATTCAGTTTTGAAAGAATTCCCATTGAAACACACAGGAAACCTGAACTTTGCAAACTGGGTATTAACTTGCACAGTTCACTGTTTACTATATAATTCAATTAGAATAATTAAAGTAATATAAATTCCTTACCAAACAAGACACCAAGCTGAAATTTGGTCCATACCTAGATCAGGTGCTAATAAGGTGATAATATTGATTTCTTTCATTGTCGATTTTTACAAGGCTAAAACCAAGATTCAAAGTCTTAAAACTGCACTTGAATCCCCAGGTTGCAAAAGTTCAGAATTCTTGTTTCTGGGTAACTTCATTGTTTTGTCTGATATTAGTTGAAAAGTTTAGTTTTAGATTCTTGGAAGCCTGTTTACCTACATTGGCAGTTAGACACCATGTTGAAAACTTGCACACAACTCAGCAGGGGCCCCCTTAACCATATTTCAAGCAGAATTTGGTGCAGAATGTATGACATTGGTTTTTAGGGGCGGTCAAGTCAAGGTTAATTTGGACTTTTATTGCTTTTTGCGACACAGCTTATCCTTTCCAATAAAGCGATGTATGAAGTATAAGTTGTACACACGTGTAGTATTCAAGATAAGCTTCACAAGCCCAAATTGGGAAGTTTATATGTCACTTTTACTTTTTGACTTATGGACCCCCAACAGTATGGTCCGAGTGGCTTGTGAGCCCGTTTTTGACCCCCCCCCCTGTAAATTTAATCGGAGCACAACGTGCATTTTTTTTTGATCACACTATTTGCAATCTGCAGCAAAAGGTAATATCCTGAATGCCAAGTTTGAAGGATCTGAGGGATGTAGTTCGTTACTTATGGCACTCTGAATATTGAATTTCACACCGGTACATGTTTTTGAGGTGACTCCCTCAAATTTAAAATTGCTGTAGCGTGAAAACGAAAAGAGGTACAGAGCTCAAATTTTCAGGATTTTAGTTTCTCATGAATATCTTTCAATACACAAAAAAAGAAAGAAATCCATGAGCTGATATTTATCACAATGGAGCAAGAAAGGTGTCAAAATTTGCAGAACAAAACAGACTATTGATATCATTTTATGTTTTTTTGTGCATAGACCAATGGTTTGTAGCTTATGGAGGTATTTGGACATGCTGCGTTACTTTTTTTGGGGGTCTTTATATATAATTCAAAGTTTAGACATTCTGGTAATGAAGTCGTTACTCTGAGTTTCACCCTAACGGGATCGTCAAACGTGCCTTGTAGTTTGGGAGTTACGGGGTAAAAAATGTGAAATGGTGAACATTTTGGTTTGTACAGGAGTCGAAAATTAAAAGCTGCTCCCTTTGTTTTGTAAAAAATGATGCAAGTTGTTGGACAGCTCATAGAATGAATTATAGCAATAGTTTTGACTGTCTTGGGTGTTTGGTTATTTAACACACACACACACACCCACTAAAAATAAACTTCTGTTGAGTGCAATAAAGTCGTAATTGGTAGATACGAGGATACCAGGAAATCTAGTTATGTAGATACGTCAGTTTATTTTTTTAAGGCGACAGTTTAAAGAAGGTAAATAATAAAAAAAAAATGGTAAAACGCCATTTCCATTTCTTTTTCATTTGTTACCGATTGTTTGATAATTTGGTGGAAATAACATTAATAACATTATTAGTACTTGAGTATTTATTGTAGGCAGGCCCGTACGCATGGGGGTACCACCCCAAATTCCACATAAGGAACAAAAGATCCACTTTCAATGTTCAAAAAGTAAAAAAAAAAACATTTTAGGTAGGCTAGGTTCACTTTTACCAAAAAAAAAAAATCTACGTTTTCGAAGTCCCGAAAAAATAAATAAATAAATAAATAAATAAATAAATAAATAAATAAATAAATAAATACTGCGTACGTCCCTGATTGTAGGTAAACCATTCCAATGGTAATTAAAAAGTGCTCCACCAGGGCCATTGAAGCAGTGTGTGAATGTGTGTGTATGCTTGTGGTTCTTAAATAATTGCTGCAATCAAACGTTATTTTTAGCTTTGGAGTTACACTTCTATTTTTTCATAAAGTCTGTACTCTGTACATCATTAATAACATAAAACCATGTACGGTAATCTAAAATGTACTTAGGAAGCTAAACTAAATAAATTAATTTTAGAAACACCTTTGATGCTGAATGATTAAGCATTATTCCGGTATATGTTCAGTAAAAAAAAAAAAAAAAAAAAAGGGAGTGAGAACTTTATTTTCAAGATCTTTTGATGCGCCCTCATTTGTAAGACTGAAATTATTTTTCGTACGTATTGGGCTGAGAATATAAAATTTTGCCGAAAAACGAGACTTGAGCCCATTACGTACAAATTTGTACGTAATGGGTTTTCGTACGTACTGGGTCACAACATGTGTATGCTTGTGGTTCTTAAATAATTGCTGCAATCAAACGTTATTTTTAGCTTTGGAGTTACACTTCTATTTTTTCATAAAGTCTGTACTCTGTACATCATTAATAACATAAAACCATGTACGGTAATCTAAAATGTACTTAGGAAGCTAAACTAAATAAATTAATTTTAGAAACACCTTTGATGCTGAATGATTAAGCATTATTCCGGTATATGTTCAGTCTTATATTTCTAAAAAGTGTTACCACTTTTAAGAGTATCAGTCTCCTAATTTTGAGGTCGTCATTTAAAAAAAAAAAAAACATGAATTCTCAATATTAACATTAATCTTACGATATGGTTATATGTACACTCTTATCATAGGACAGCAGCCGCATTGCATTATTGGAAATTAACACAACCCTGGCACGAGGAAAATACTTTTTTTCTGTGCGTTTAGCGGAACTGAAAACACCCCGCGGTCCTTCGCACATAGAAATTGGACATCAAATCCGTTGACAACGTAGAGGCTCGGGTTTTATTCAGAAAAACGAGGGCCGCCATCAGACAAATTGATGATCTCTATGGTAAGGAGCCAACCGTGACAACATGTTTGGATCGTCAGCTGAGAGGATGTTGCAACGCCGACAAACTTACCTATCCAATATCTGTTGGATTATGTTGTTATGCTGTTATCAACATTCAGTGGTAAGTTGTGATTTAGTTGTAGAATAATGTGAGAAAATTGAACAAAAATACAGTATAACCCCATCGCAATATGCGTACAAGCAACACGTGTGACAGTATCGGGCAAGGACGAATCGATGATAAAACTCTCATGAATTAGAGGACATGGAGACACGACAGTAGCAATTCACACTTGTCTTTATTCGCTTGCACACATTTAAGAAAAATATTCCGATGTAAATCTTGTTTTTATTGTAAGTTGTAAACATTTAGGGTTGTGAATGTCGCGTACTCTAAATTACACGACTCATATCATATTGTTAAACAATCCACTTTGCAAAAACTAGAACTGAGTATATTGCAGCTAGCCGATGTTACACACCCTCGGAGGCCAACCACCTGCATTGTGAGTCCTGGAATTGTAAGTATCATGAGAAGCAACATTGGCTATTTTAAAATGTTTCCATCTAGTGAAATACAGGGAAATTTATACAATCAGGGAATCCTATTTTTAAACATGAAATCAAGACATACATTACTCAAGACCGTATCAGTTTAAAAAGCAAGGGACAGGTTCTCTTTTTATTTATCTAATGTTGCTTTGGGACAATCTAGAACACTCATATTAATGCAATGATTTCAAAATTAAGCGCGCTTCTTACGATAAAAAGCTCGTCAGTGAATGAATATCGTGTTAAAATGTTGTCCCAGCTACAAGAGCATTGACATGTGCATGATGTTGGGTATCGTGTAAATAGCACATCCAAAAAGTAACTCTCCACCCCTGAAATTTGACTTTCAAGTTCAAACAATACATGTATAACACATCATGGGTTATAATTGGAAGCGGTGTTTATTGCGCGTATTTTGACGCTTCATTTGTGAAGGGTTATAAATAAGAATCCTATTCTAGAAGTTTGGGGAAGAGGGTTTTTAAGATGTTTTTCTATAGTTTGAAGAGTGCTGAATCAGAATATTGTGTCCAATCTCTGGGAAATGTGGGAACTTTGTAAAATAAGGGGGTAAATTTAGTACAGGGGTAAATTGTGAAATCAAGTTAAATTGTGTTTAAATGTACACCAATGTATTTGTATGATTTAAGGATTAAAAAGATATAGTTTGTATAGGTTGGGACCTTTAGTTACATGGATATCCCTGATAAGGTTCGAGGTCATCCTGGGGCAAAAAAAAATCCAATGCTCAGATGTGTTGAAACTGGTATCAAATTATTGCTCTGGTTATACTGGAGCAGAAAAAAAAAAAAAAAAAAAAAAAAGGTTTTTGACAGGGGTTTGGGAACCCATTTTAGGGGGGGGGTCTGCTAACTTTCTGTAGGGGGGACATCAGATTGTTTCATTACCATTTCTGTGAATATTTTGGGGAACTTAATAAAAGAACAAAATATGAGTACAAAATTCTGACCCTCTTTATCCTGGATTTTGCTATAGTGCCTGGTTTTCTCAGAATTTCACTCTTAAATGTACACCAATGTATTTGTATGATTTAAGGATTAAAAAGATATAGTTTGTATAGGTTGGGACCTTTAGTTACATGGATATCCCTGATAAGGTTCGAGGTCATCCTGGGGCAAAAAAAAAATCCAATGCTCAGATGTGTTGAAACTGGTATCAAATTATTGCTCTGGTTATACTGGAGCAGAAAATGCATTTTAAATCTTTGGATGACATCTCTGACTACAAGTTGAGGTCAAGTTTTGGTGACCCCTATAGAATATGTAGACCCATGTTACATGTTGCCCACTAATTACGAAAACAAATGCCAAACATTGTACAATAAGGAAAGACTAACAATTTGACACCAGTTTCAACAAAATCGGAGCACTGGGTAAGGTGCACCCCCGGGATGACCTTGAATCTTAATAGGGCTGTACCTGTTTAACTAAAGGTCAGAACCTAGACAAACCATACCTTATTTTGAATCCTTAAATGAGACAAATACATTGGTGCACATTGAAAAAGATTTGGACTTGATTTCAATTTATCCCTTTACTAATTTTACCCAATTATTTTACAAAGTTACCCACATTTCCCAGAGGTTAGACCCCAAAATTCTGGTTCACAGACAAATTTCAGCGGTGAGTATTAGTTTTTGTGTTTATATATAAATATGTGTCGCCTTTACAAAGCTTTCAACAAAATAATGTTTTCACGAGAGGAGAAACACACACAACACACGCGTAACATGCGACCATGAGCAAGGTTTTTTTTTTAAATATCGGTCCTTTCTCTTTTAGTTTCCTTAAAATACGTGATCGAAGAAGCACTTCTAACCATCCTATAGTGCAAACCTTATTTGAATTTCCACAAGGCCCCATCTCACCTACAACTCATATTTATTTGGTCATCGCTTTTCTACTTGCGAAGAAGGAAATACATTAGTTTTAAAGGTATTAAGATACCTTTAAATGGACTATATGTCAACTGCTACTCAAATGAGTCTGGTAAAGGGGGGTGCCAATGAGGCAATGTTCTTCTTGTCGTAGCTCCTCCAATATTGCAGTATTCTGCAAGAAATCTTAATCAAGGTTCGATTTTGGGACCTTTATTGTTCATAATTTACATAAATGATATTATTTATTCTTCTACAAAATCATTTTTCTATTTATATGCTGATGATACCAATGTTATCATCTCTGATCCAAAGTTAGAACATTTAAGTACAATTGCAAATAAATAACTTGAGAACATTTCTCTATGGCTAAAGACAAATAAGCTTTCCCTTAATATTGATAAAACAAATTATATTGTGTTTAGAAACCGATACAGTAATCGCCGTTTTGATAATATTTGCCTTAATATTAATGGTTCTGAAATCAAACGTGTTTCTTATTCTAAATTTCTCGGTGTTTATATTGATGATCGTTTAAGCTGGAATTATCATACGACTTATATTGTTAATACTTTATCAAAATATATTGGGATTTTACCCAGACTTAAACATACTCTCAACTGTAATATGTTGTTTTGACTTTATAAAACTATCGTTCTCCCACATCTCCTATATTGTAATATTATATGGGCAAACGGAAATAACTGTGATTTGTAGAAAATCCACATAAAACAAAAGCGTTTCATTAGACTCTGCACAAATGCTCATTGGCTCGCCCACTCTCCTCCTTTATTTGCCTATTTACAAACACTTAATATATATGATATTCACAAACTCGATAAGGCTACTTTTATGTATAAATTTGTCAATGGTCAACTTCCTTCTAATTTTAATCCTTTTTTCGTAAGTTGTCATTCTATTCATAGATACGGTACCAGATCTTCTAATTTATTACGTCCTAGTAATTTTAAAACTAATCTCGGAATGTGCACCATCTGAAGACAGGGACCGTGCCTATGGAATGACATAGATAATGTAATAAAACGTTCGCCCTCAATCAAGACTTTTAAGAAGAAATATTGTAATTATCTACTTTCTAATTATAATAATTAATTTTTTAGACATTTTATACTATGTATGATTTCTCATGTGCTT